>JAHHFK020001035.1:0-57134 GCA_024533555.2 Aedes koreicus
AATCGAAACAAGATCGAAGAAAAAGTTAGGTGCCTCTCGCACTGAAAGCAATTAGGTGGTTTAAATGCAGTTATAAAATTATTGAAATCAAATGCTTGAAATTGTATCTATCAATCCAATATCTGAAAAGGGAAGAACTGTAATGTACGTGAATTAGAGAAGTTAAAATGAACTATCCAGCAAATGAATATGCGTTCGGTAAAATGATAACGAGCGGTCCGCTCGTACAGATACGATCAATAAAGATCATTCGAAAACTAGCCGTGAGACGATACGGAGTCTAAACCAAAATCTAGTTGACTATTATACAAGAAAGAAAACGTTTCAATATAGATTTCTGTCCTCTTTTTATAGTGTCCTAAATTAGCAGTGTTTGCATTGTAAGTGGTTCCTGACATAACACATTTGTCTCAATAGAGAACGAATCCTTTTCAACCAACTTATGTTGCTTCTTGGAAAACAACTTGCAGTATTTGAGGTCTTGATGACTGTTGATGTTGTCTGCGTATCCAAGTTCATAACGGCCTTTTTCAAACACCACTTTCCGCATGGAGTCCACGTACGGGCGGGGCTTGCACTGGTTTATCGTGTACTGCGAAACGGTGAGCTTAGCTTGGAAAAAGTCTGTAGCTTGCATATCAAGTGCGTCAACATTGTTCTTCGCATTGCCAACCGCAGACTTGAAGTTTTCAAAAGTGACAACACGTTCATGGCCCGACTCTTCGCATGACACCTTCTAGCGCAATGTTGAACAACAGGCACGAAAGTCCATCACCTTGACGTAGTCTCCGGCGTGATTCAAACTAGCTGGAATGTTCGCCCGAAATCTTCACGCAGTTTCGCACACCGTCCATCGTGAGCTTCCCGGGAAAGCCGTTCTCGTCCATAATCTTCCATAGCTCTATGCGGTCGATATTGTCGTACGCCGCCTTGAAATCGATGAACAGATGATGCATCGGGACCTGGTATTCGCGGCATTTTTGGAGGATTTGCCGTACAGTAAAGATCTGGTCCGTCGTCGAGCGCCCGTCGATGAAACCGGCCTGATAACTTCCCACGAACTCATTTACTTTTGGTGAAAGCCGGCGGAAGATGACCTGGAGTCATGCGAAGAGCCGGGCTCAACAGCCGGGGTACGATTTTCACTCGATCCGGTCAGTTCGTTTGTTTTGCGGATGACATGAACATTGTCGGTAGAAGATTTGAAACGAAGGCAGAAATGTACACTCGCCTAAAACGCGAAGCTGCGAAAGTCGGACTGAAGGTGAATGTGTCGAAAACAAAGTACATGCTAGCAGGAGGTACCGAGCGCGACAGGGACCGCCTAGGCAGCAGTGCTACGATAGACGGGGATACATTCGAGGTGGTGGAAGAATTCATCTACCTTGGATCCTTGCTTACGGCTGACAACGACAACAACCGTGAAATCCGAAGACGCATCATCAGTGGAAGTCGTGCCTACTACGGGCTCCAGAAGAACTTGCGGTCAAGAAAGATTCACCCCCGCACTAAATGTACCATGTACAAAACGCTGATAAGACCGGTTGTTCTCTACGGGCACGAGACGTGGACAATGCTCGAGGAGGACCTGCAAGCACTTGGTGTTTTCCAACGCCGGGTGCTTAGGACCATCTTTGGTGGCGTACAGGAGGATGGAGTGTGGCGGCGAAGATGGAACCACGAGCTCGCTGAACTCTACGGCGAACCCAGCATTCAGAAGGTCGCGAAGGCTGGAAGGATACAGTGGGCAGGGCATGTTGCGAGAATGCCGGACAACAACCCTGCAAAAATGGTGTTCGCCTCGAATCCGGCCGGTACAAGAAGGCGTGGGGCACAGCGAGCACGATGGGCGGACCAGGTGCAACAGGATCTGGCGAGTGTGGGTCGTCAACGAGGTTGGAGAGAGGCAGCCATAGACCGAGTATATTGGTGAAATGTTGTAGATGAAATACGTAAATACGATGTATGGCTATTTAAATAAATAATAACACGTTCATGGCGCATTTTGGATTCAACCGCCGCATGGAAAGAGTCAGCGGCCATGAACGTATGTCGAAGCTGGATTCGAAGTACTTAAAAAGTATGCGCTCGACCTGCATTTCATTACTGTTTATCAGTAGGATAATGTGTTGGAATAAGTTCCAGTTCTTATTTTGCGAACTACAATTATCCAACCAAAAGATAATTGTCTTCAGGTCAGCGTGCTTTTTAATTACTTTGAAAAAGCAGCTGAGGATTTCGTTGGCTGTGCGACCATTAACCGACTCGGACCAAATGCACGCAGACACTGGAAATGCACGTGTGTAGGCATCAACAGGCGCAAAGCTCTCATTAAAGACCAGCAACCTTTGCGAGAAAATAATGTTCTTGAAACAATCCAACCGTGGAAGCTGTATGACCAAAGAAAATAAGTTCAAAACTTAGAAATGATTGTGTATATTAGGCTTTTCCGAGAACTTACTTTTTACAAGTCCACAGAAAAAACTGCTACACCTGGCAGCGAGGGGGGGTACTATTGAATTACATAGAATTTCAGAAAAGTTGAGACTTTAGAACAAATGTCCAACAAAAATAATTAATAATTCTAAGACAAAAATCGTTGCAATCTTCTATTGCAATGATTAATTCCCTTTATGCTTAGTTAAGATTAATGTTAGTTTGTTTTTAGTTTTAAGATTATTATTGTTATACTGACACGCAGGAATAAAAACCTGTTTAAAATACTGAACTGCTAAGGCATGAACAATGTAAACAAAATTAGATACATATTTTACCAATTAAGGTTGATACGTTACGGTAGTAGCTGGAGCACCTAGATTAACATGAAATGTAAATATGAATAAATTTGGAACAAATAAAGAGATAAAAAAAAAAAAAAAAAAAATTGATATTGGTTTATTCGCAAAAAAGAATTAAAAAAAAAAGTTCTTTTCTGATTTAAATAATCAACTAAACTTGTTACAAGTCAGTTGGGGTAACTTCTATATTATTTACAGTCGAGCTGTGACTTGAATCATATAACTGCTGTGTGCTGCTTGGATACAGGTATACCTCGGTATAAAGGAACTTTATTTGCTGACTATTTTCATCGATTTGTCGCAAACTACAGTTTACTCAAGCAATTTTGTAAAACCATTGGATAGATGAGACAATTTTTGCAATGATTTGTTGATTGCAATGAATTGTATGAATGAACTCCCTTCGTGAGAAATGTACGATAGAAGGCGAGAAATAAAGTTGCTTTATCTTGAGGTATGCCTGTAGTAGCAATATAACAGCTGCATAGAAGCATCGAAAGAAATTTAATAAAGGCGTGTTTCAACCGTGCCAACTGCAGAGAAAAACTGCCCAAGCCCACCAGATTTGAATAAAGTTTGAATATAGTTCTGTAAAGGTTTTAACTATTTTCGGTTTTCAGTCATCAATAAGTTAATCATTATCGAATATCTGTTCTAGACCTGACTTTTCGGTCGCAAAGATTGTGACTTAGTAATTTTGCCATTCAAATGTTCACTGTTCAAGACATTTTAAAAGAATCATCGTATCTTCAGTATTCCATTTTGATTAAAAAAAACTTATGAAGGAATTGCGATATTTGGCTCAGGTTCTAAATTTGTTTTAAAGGATATCCCTTTATTCGATATTAACCAGAGCTGGAAATTCTTAACATTTATTAAACGACGATGACGTGCAAAAAGCTACTTACTTATAGCTTGTTTTATGTTGCAGTGGCTTTGGAAGTAAAATGGAAACCTTACGCGGATTGCCATTTTGAGAGTATCAAATAACAACTATATCACAAAGTATTGCCTCGTTTCAATTTATAACCCATACTACTGTATGTGCGAGTGGTTTGGAATCGAAAAAAATAATTATTTAGTGTCGAAGAAACTAAATTGAAAATATGTTGGTAATTTGGGTTGATTGAGAACGATCGGGGCATAATGAGGACTCTACTTAATTGTCGATTATATAAATCAATAGATGTTAAGATTACAAAAAATCACATGTTCACAGAAAAACACATACTAACCATCCATACACACGTAAAAGACAAGAAAGTAGTTTTTAGGTTTAAAACTCCCACCACCATAGCTAAATACGTCAAATACTATTCAAGCACCGCATATTTATTTCTGGACCAAACACTTTTAATTAACACACCGCCAAATATTAATAACAAGTTGATAAAGTCAGCAGGGTCGGATGAGATACTGTGTTACGCTAATTTTCGACACAATCTTCCATAAGAACGCTTGCAATAAAAAGAAAGAGACAATTTTCGAAAGGAAGAAAAAAAAGAAGATAAAAGGTATCATATCAAAACAATTTTGCATTGATTCCTGTATTAATTCCTATTCTACAAAAATAACTCCATTCTCGGTCGGGCGGCCTTACAACAGTTGGCCGGAAGTATGGCAATAGCCGACAAAAAGAATTATGTTGAAATATTCAGTAGATCTTTCGGTTTAGGTTCGCCCAGTAAATTTAAATTGGGTGCAGCTGAGGCACGTTGGGGGTGTTTTGGGGATTTTGGGGACGATTGGGATCTTCAAACACTCCATCTCCTCCAGCGAACGCTTCACGTAATGTGCCAAAGCCAGAATTAGCCAGAATACAACAAACTCCTTCGAGTGGTTTTTCTTGATGAAGGCCGTATCTTCCGGTAAGCACTTCGTGCTGTACAACTCCCCATTGAACGCAACTTCCGGTGAAAATAAAAGTGGCTCTGAAATCCCCATCCTACTGATTGTCAGCAAGAAAAGGACACTTTTCGGGATCTTCGTGAGGGAGATGTACTTCACATCGCTGCTCACCTCTTTCTTGGGGACGTGAAATAGCCAGTCGTCTGCCAGTCATTGCCGTCAAGCGTTAGATACGTCTCGTCATCCCTGATCACAACCAAGTTGCGCCTCGCAGGGAATACGTCTTTGATGAGCACCTTCACCGTTTCTTTTGGGTGGCAGCTTGCGCTTTTGACACCTCGACTTCCCTTTCCTCATGATTTATTTTCTGTGTTGTATATGACGCAATTCAAAATTCATCATGCAGGAAGGGTATCACATTTTAAAACTTTTAATAACTCCAGTACTGATTCTGTGAATGTCTTATGGACAACAACAAGGGTGGATAAAGTCAACAATCAGATGTTCTTTATTGCTTTTTGAATGCGTTTTGAAATCCACACAGCTGTTCATAAGAGTGACTTTCGCCTTGTGGAAAAATTAAATAATTATATACCTTCAGTAACATTTTTTTTTGGTTTTTTTTTTGTTTCTGTATTATCGAGATTTTTAGCCTCGGGCAGGTTCATCTCCCGTCTTAGTCACTCAAACACCTCTTTGGGTGTTTTTCGTAACTTGTCCGGGGGTGAGATTTGAACTCGTGACTTTGGTGTGAGAGGTATGGATGTTAACCACTACGCCGGGGTCGCCCCCCATTCAGTAAAATATTTATATATTATGAGATGTTTGAGTAAGTAGCGAAAAAAAAAACACTTTTCGTTAAAATAAGACTATATTTACGTTTCTTATGGTTGACGGATTGTTATCTTCAAGTAGTGCAGGTTTCGACAATTATTAGTTTATATACAATTATATATTTATGCAGTTTTTAGTTGAGAGTTCAGGAAGCATCCTGTTTTGTAGGATTACTTAATAAAAAAAAACATTAAGCTATCTTCAAGACACGGAGAAAATGGTTTCACAGATTTATTTCTGGTATTTGTTTTTGGAAATTCAAATACCGGTATCGTTATATTTTCAGGTCGATCTCTTGCTGTTTCTTTACTTGGCATGCATCTCAGTGAGCAAGCGACAAATGAAGTCTCCAAACAGGAGGTTCCATTCTTGAAGCGTCTGTTCTGTGTCTACTCCAGACAGCTACATCGGAATAAACAGGGGAATTCTTCAGGAGAGTCAGCTGGGAACGGCAACGAAAAAAAAAAACTGAAAATAAATTCAATTAGAACATATTTCTGATATGTCACATTTTTAATTCTCCGTAACGCGCCAAGAGAGCATCTTTATTCCCTGAGTGCTGCCGTTTTTTGCGATTCGCCCTTCATCCTTCGCATGGCTCATTTCGTCTTAAATTATAATTAATTAATGAGATTTTTTTGTCCTTCTACTGCTTCGGATCTGCTAGGGGACGGTAAGTAAGAGGTTGGATGAGTGAAAATACACACGTAATGGTACGCATCATCGTCTTGTGTGTCTTATGCTTTCTTACAGTATCGCCCAGGAGAAACTGACAGAAATGACACACAATGGATGCTGTTCGCGAGAAACAAGGCGACGGTGATGATGATGTTAGAGACCAAAAATCCAGTAAGCAGTCATCATATCGTCTCTGCAGTAAGTCAGAAATTGGGTGCAAAGATGTGTGACGCGAATAATTTCACAGTTTGAGGACAATTTTGGTTTTTGCTGGGTTGCGATCGTTTCGGACTTCGGTTTGCTGCCTTCTAAGGAGTTGCAGGCAAAGGAAATGATGCGACAAATTTGCACTCCGAAACTGTTGCCAGGCAAGATGAAAGGCGCACTCAGCGTGCTGTGGGAATTAGACTAACAAGTTTCCGAAATTGAGTCGCTTGAATTTTTGGATCGGCGAACCGCTAACGGAACCGATGTTTGGCATGTGAATTATCCCTTGGGAGAGGTTGATTCCTTAATGGGTTAGTGGTTCAAAAGATCCGGAGTTATGGACGATGGATGGTGAAGCTTGATGTGCTTGGCCTCAGAGATTAACATGGGAATAGCGACGAAGGTGTTAGCATTCTTCAACTGAGAATTTGGTGACCACGCAATGCGGAAACTGCCTATCTCTTGGGATGCCGATCGGTACCAGAAATCTCGTTGGGACTTCTCAGTCAATGAGCACCCTTTCATCTAGTCAACTGGGAACTGTTCCAACGATGCGTTGGCGACTCTGTCGATTACGATACGCTCCTTGGAGACGCCCGAAGACATCAACCGGCAACTGTGTTTTCACGACGAAGCAATCTGTCGGGCCCGCGATCAGAACTCTGTCCCATTGTAGCTGGCTAAAGTCGGCTAGCCAAATCCGGTCTACTGGAGGGTTCCGGGAATTAGGAGTTTGAAAACAAATGGCTTAAGCGCCACCTCAATAGAAGACCGCTTATCGTTTTGGATGCCAGTTAATTTAAACTTCAGGGTGAGTTCAGATGCAACACAAATGCATGGAATGAACTAGTAGACGAAAAGATCTCGAATTTCCAGAAGGAACTAACCCAAACCGTAAAAATAACTAATCAAGAGAAAGACTTTCACCGAAACAAAAGCACTGGAGGCCTATTCTCATCACAGGTCAAGTGCTTTCCGAACACCTCGATTTCACTTGCTTCACGACAAGAAGGGAGGACTGCGATTCCCAAGCAGCCCAACTTGGAATACAACTAACAAAGAATATCGACAACAAAGCGACGAAACGTGAGAAACCTCTTGTGTTCAGTACGATGATACCCCGTTTGGCATAAAGAAGTTTGGCATACGGACGTTTGGCATACGGATGTTTGGCCGAATGGACGTTTGGCCGAATGGATGTTTGGTCCAATGGATGTTTGGCCGAATGGATGTTTGGCCGAATGGACGTTTGGCCGTATGGACGTTTGGCCGAATTAGCATAAATGTATTGCAGAGAAAAGGAAATAAGAATATCAAAAAGAATTTTCAAACGAATAAGATCTAAGATTGCAAGAACACAACCGAACAATGAAATGATTAAACAACAGTGACAGAATCATGGTTTGCAAAAGCATGGCACTCTTAGCACGAACATTTTCGATCATTCAAAAGTCTACTTCACTCCAAACAGCAAAATGTTTCCATGACAACTATGAACTGTTGACGTAGTGTTAGTGCTCAAAATGTGTAATTTTCTTGAAATGAATAATCCACTAAAGCATCAAAAATATATCGGGAAAATCAATATTCGATAGATATTCTCGTCACAGTTCAAGATGTTTGCAGTCTAGCCTACAAGTGGCCGAAATATATCAAGAATATTATCGTACCCCGGACCTTTTGTTATGCGGAGAGAATCAAGCTTACAACCTTTTTTTGGGTTAACATATACCGGGATTGTGACGGTTGGATCGAGTTTTTGGTGCGAATCAAAGAACCTTCTTTCAGAGAGCTGAAATCTCTTTCAGTTTACCCTGCGCGAGGTGAAGTGCAGAAAAATTTTATTCCTTTTTTTTTAATCCATGGCAGGTTTGGGTTTTTGGATGGATCTGATCGGATTTTGAAAAAAATTAGGTCAATGTATTTTTATGTGTTTTTTTTTTTCAAAGTAAAATTCTTATATACTTCTTCTCCCTTTTTTTTTTTTTTGTTTTCATCTTATGTCTCCTCACCTTTTTTTAATAGTCTCTTTTTTTGTGTTGGTTTTTTTTTGAGAAAGTTTTTATTATCGCGGTGCTTAACCCCGTCTTTTTTTTTAATGTTGAGATTGTTTCTTTGGCTTTCAGTCTTTTATGTAGTGGAAACAGATATTTTTTCTATTTTCCGACGTATCGGCGCAATGTATTTTGCCTTCTTCTAAGGATCATAGATTTCTGTTTTTGTCATTATATGTTTTGTTGTTACATTAAAACGTCTAGTAGTAGTTGTGTTGATCATCACCTATTTTACACTACTTCACTGTTGTGGTATGTTAGCTAGACATACATGCGCCGATTTGTGCGCCAGAGTTATGGAAATCTGGACCTCTAGGATTCACGCTCACCAAACATGGCCTAGGCAGCCATATTCCAAACAAAATGGTATTTATGGTTGTGTATTAACATAAACTGCCTTTGAGTACTTACTTTTTTCATTTTTAAAATTTTGAAAAGAATTGCCTTCTGTTGAATTTACCATCGGTGTAGTTTATTATTGCCAAATCAAAACGTTTTTCGTTAAAGAGAGGCACCGAATTAAACAATACATAATTGTTTGAAGCTCCCTATACGTTTCGTTTGATCGAAATGCAAAATTAACACCTGGCTTCCCGAGCAGGAGAAAATAACATATGAATACCTAATTTTGATCTTGATAACTAGCCTTGGTATACAAGAGCACAGCATAAGAGGTAAAATACCTAAGCAAAATACCTAAGAATTGCAAGCAAAATATCTCTCGAATAACAAAAAATTGTTATTTGGGATACCTGGAAAGTACCTGAGAGGTTCTATTTTGGTATTGTCTTACCTCAATTTGGGAATCACATAACATTATGGGAACATTTTTATGGTATTATCCTCAGGTATTTTACCTCCTATGCTGCGTTCTTTCCAAAGCCAGTTATCAAGTAATTCGCTTCTGCTAGGATTGTTTTGCAGTTCAGGTTTAGCAAAAAGTGCCGCCTGCAGGAACGATAGGAAGTACATCGGCAGACGTGCACTTTGAGCTGAAACCAGAGCAAGGCGACGGGATACTTGTTCCACTTTAATGAAGCGCTCTCGTAACGCATCTTCTGGATAAACCCCACGATTCTTTGCTGCTTCGGGAGGGCTTTGAGTACTACGCCTACCAACTCGTCTCCTTCGGCAGCTTTTGCTACAGCGCTGATTTCATCCTTCTGAGATCGCAGCTTTTCGCGCCCAGATTTTCCCGGTTGACCAAGAGTTCAGCACGAATAGCAAGAAGCTTCTTTTGGTTTTGTAGGTTCAATTCCCGCCTTTCCTTAGCAATTTCATACTCCACCTGAGTTTTGATAGCGTCATTCTGATCGGATCCTCGCACCGCTTCAAGAGCACGCTTCAACTGTTGATCTTCTTCCATTTGTAGCTTCTGAAGTTCCTTTTGATGAGCTACCACCTGAGTGATGGCATGTACGATGAACAAATCTAACTCTTCCTTCGAAATGTCTTCCCTTTTTTCTGCTAGAATAATGCCTGGCCAGTTGAGGTGGCAGATGTATCTGTGCCTCAACCTACCCCGCAGTGGGATGTTTGGCAATGATAACGTCCTTGGTTCGAGTACTACTTTACCCATGCCCTTTCGCTCAATTTTCAATACTTCTATTCCATTTTCCAACCTATCGTACACTAACGGAACTTTCAACACTTTCTCTTCATATCTTTCATTCTAGCATTTGCATTCTCATGACTGTCTACTCTTGGTGCCTCATGGCGATGAGCGAAACATCTCCTTCTACATCACTTTTTATCAAGTTCCGCACAAGTGTTTCATCACATGTTTTGGACGCCTTAGTCCATTTTGTTTTAACTCCTGCATATTCTCAGCTGCTTTACCAGTCTTTTTGAAGAACCTTTTCACAATCGCCCAATTGCGTTAGATGGGCCAAAGCTGAGGGCAATTTGGCGGACTGATGTTTTTCTCAACGAAATCTGTACTCTTTTCCGTGAGCCAATTGAGAGTTGTTTTGGCGTGATGCGCCGACGCTTAATCCGACCACAGTTGAGGGGTACTATGTTTCTGATATAAAAAGGCAGCAACCTCTTCTGCAGACACTCAGATCGGTTGATTTTCGCATTGATTGTTCCGGTAGTGTAAAAAAATGGTAAACTTCATACCGCAGGAACATATTGCTTGCCATACCAGCACTTTTCAACCAAACTTTTCCACTTGAATTGACCTGTCTGCATCGTTTACATCCTCCCCTACGACGGCAGTGTAATATTGTGGACCTGGAAGGGTTTTTGAGTCCCCAAATACATCATCCCCAAATACATGCATCCGGTCGCTGCAAAACTCGCGAACACAAGTTTCGGGCACTTTTTGCTGCGCGTTGCTTCTGTTCTGGACTTTGTTTGGCGATTTGCTGCTTTTTGTAGGTCTTCAAGTTGTTCCCTTTCTTGATAAATTTAATCATTCCGACGCTGGTTCCCGCTTTATCGGCCAAATCACGTATCGACATTGATTTGTTCTTCCGAATTAGACCTACCACTTTCTGATCCAGTTCAGGGTTGGAAGATCCGTGTTTTCTGCCTCTTCTTGGCAGCTCATCCAAAGAACAGTGTTCCCCTAACTTGTTTATGATGCATTTTACACTCGCGTGATGAATTCCAAAGCGTTTCGCCAATTGTCCATTAGTTACACCCTTTTCACGTAGGCACGTGTCCAAAACCTAAATTTTCATGTCTTTTTTAATGCGCGACATTCTGAAAACGAATTTCAACCGTGCACACAAACGAAAGGTGACAGTCAAATGCATAGCATGCTATGATGAACACATCAAAAACATCACAGATACAAGCGAGAACATTGTAATAAATACAGTTTTGAAAAGTTATTTTTGTGGTATCGCTTTTTAAGGGCGAACGAAAAAAAAAAGTTTTAAAAACAAAAAAATTGGTGAAGTTTTTGGGCACATCAAAAAAATCGACACGTTACATCCACGTGAAACGCACGTAATTTTCGTCCACTGCCAAAACCAGTAAAAAACACGTGGAATTCACGTAAGAGCTACGTGATTTCCGCGTAAATTCACATTCTACGTGATAATCACATAAATTTTACGTGAATTTTCACGTACAATTCACTGGACACGTAATGTTCACCTGATTTTACTGAAGAAGATTTGGTTACGTGTTCAGGTGGAAGTTACGTGAAATTTCACGTGAAAACAACGTGTCGATTTTTTGAGTGTTGAGTATGTCATTCACCGAGGTCTTCTTCATCCAAAGGCTCCGCCAGTTCCTGTAGTGGTCTAGGATAGACCACCTATAGCATATTTCGTCTATCTTTTTAAAATAATCTTTTTTCTATTATGCAACCATTTTGAGCATATGTGTAGATTATTACGATTCTTTGAATTTGAAATCCAGCAAATAAATATGTAGGCTTTCTACTTGTTTCAGTATCATGCGGAATCTACTATTATGGGATGGTGAATACAATATTGATATTAAAAATCAGCCATTTTCGAACATTTCCAGCAGAATAGCAAGCTGTATTAATGAAGCTTTCATTAATCCCTATTGAATATCAGTAAATGCCAACAAAATTCTTGCACAAATGTCGATTTTTTCCCCTCAACCTACGTTGCCTTTACTAAATAAACCATCTGCCAAGAAAAAAAAACCCCTAACCAGTGACAACACCCAGCCACGCCATCCAGTCTGCCTAGTGAACTTCTTTCAATTGAGTAATAATCCGTTGCTTCTCTAACCAAACGAGTCTATCCTGGTCTTCATGTTTCCTTTTCATCGCTTTTTTGTACTGTTTCTGCGATGCTTGCGTTCGCCGTTATTGCTAAACCCAAACTAATTAGTATAATCAGAACACCGTACGGACTGTTGGTAACGGTAGAGTTACCAAATAAGCCAATTTCGTTCAGGTTGGGTTCGATTTTCATTCCGATTTAGGAATTTTTTAGGTCGAATTTTTTTTCGACTTACTTGAGCTCAAGGAATGCAACCAAAGCACCAAGTTCAGAGTGGACAGTCAGTTTGTTATGACAAGCCATATCGCGTGGAATTCCAAAAGGAAGAAGTCTCTGTGCACACACCCAAGAACTTGGCAGAAGTCGATCCCTGAGAACATGCCGCCCTTTTTTTCCGGTGTCCGTTTCCGATCATATGAAGACGACAAAAAATGAACGGAGCAAGTCGTAAAGCCTAGGAGAAGCATTTTTATCACTTATTGGATTCACTTGGACGACTAATGCCTCTTGTGGGGGGTCTTGGACTCATTACATACAGTCATCGTTGTCAGTCGATGTGTTTTTCCTCTTTTTCTCCGGCAAAAACAGTTTATAGCACATTAAAGCGGACGCAGATCGGCATATTTATCGGCTGGGCTAAATTCTTTCTTCTTTTGAACTGAGCGAAATTCCACGAAGCTTACGTTTCCAGCCAACTAAGATGTTGCTATTGTAGCTTTTTCACATCCGTAGCTGCTATGATCATTTTCACTGCTGGACAGTGAGATTTGTCTACCAACACAATTTAATAACGAAAATCTTTCAACATTGCACCAGAGCCCAGAAATCTGTGTAATTTCCATTTGAACCACAAACAAGAGAAGAAATTTGAAGCAGCATAAGAAGATGCAAATTACATTTGCATTAAATGAATGCAATGCATAAATTTTCCCGTCGGTCCTGCAGTTCACCGGACCAGGAAGGAAAGAGACCTCTGAATGATGCACTTGACCTCGGTTGAAACTTTTACCCGTTCACTGCATTTTCCTTCGTGCGATGGATTCTTAATTCATTCCCTATCTTTCCGGTTTTCGTCAATGGTGTCATTCAGCAATCGGATTGTGTTTCAGATGATGCCAGGCAACCTCGCTCTCTATATATTTTCACTGGTATTCATAGTTGACAGTTGTACCTCTCAAATGTAAGTGGCCTTAAAAGTAAAATAAAATCCAATCGATATATGCTGCAGTTTAATTGAAACGAAAACTTCCCTCCTGCCACTCTGATTCATTTGAGTCCGACAAAGAAAGTTACTTTCAAGACTACATCCGCTCAGCACGGACCTCATTTTGCTCCACGGGGGCCATCATCCCATTTAATACAAATCGCACTCATCCGAGACTGCGGCAGCCGGATGCGGATGAAAAACTGCACAATGTAAATGAGGATTTTGCTTATCTGAGTTCACTTCTGGGCTTATGCAATTTGCTTTTGCATTTGCTATTTTCTGGTATTGGAGAGTAACTCAGTGACTGACCTTAATTTAACACAAAACTGTAAACAGTGGATTTGCTTGACGAGTGAGAATTGACTCTTTTATTTTCCGAATTAAAAAAAAAACAGTGTGTCTAGAACAAACCTTCTCATTGACACAGTGAAATATTTTTCAATCGTCCTTATGTCCTCAATTGTCTCAATCATTTAACTGCCCAAATCGACTTAATTTCGAGTCACTCTCAATGGCCGTGTTTTTTTTTTCGATGAGAATTTCTAGTACTTCGTAAATTATGTAACACGAGGACGGACGCTTCGGTCCGAAGAGGCACAGGCCGGAGTCAGCGCATTTCGCTATATTTATTTGTAAGCGGATTAAATCTTCGGACGCAAAGTTGGAAATTAAAATGAAACCGGGAAAATAAAAAAAAAAAACTTCCAGATTTACTTTTTTCGGCATGCAGTCGAGATGCAACATTCTGGTTCATCCGGGAGAAGAAGCGTTGTCTGCACTCTGTGGTATACCAAGATAATGGAAGTTGAGATCAGCCTCATTTGTAACTGCAAAGATGGAAGGGGCCTTGTGGGAGGAAATTATCCTCATGAGACCGCACAAAGTGGAAACTTTGACATCCAATTTTCGTCGCCAGCAGCTAGGAGGGTGCGGCCCATAAGATCAACACATTTGATGCTGGTAAACAAGGAAGGAAGAAGAGCGTTCGTATCAATGATAAAACTTTTATTCCCATATTTATAGTCACCGTTAATAACGGATGCCACAGAATGCCACAGTCGAAAGACAAATAGTATTTTGGGGGTCGAACAAATATTTGCTGATGATTGGCCACATCCGCACGATCATGATGTGGTGCTACGAACTCAATATTTCTAGATATGGGTATGGGATTGCATGCGATACATTCATCTGCTGTATGACTAGTGAAGAGGGTAGGGAACGACTTAATCAGGGGTGACTGTTTAAATCGGTTGTTTGGAAATAGGTCTAAGACTCCCACATTTCCAAAATGATTAAATGGTTAATGATTCGATGCACAAATTATTATTGATTTCCAATTAATTACCGTCATTTTGAAAACCATCAGTTGTCTACCTGCTGAAGAAGTTCGATAAAATTTTGCCATTGGGTATTTTGCATTTGATCGCGTGTACCGGGAAAATTTTTTTCACCTTTTTTTCTCACCCAGGGGGGTTGGGTGCGTGTGTGGTTGTTGAATTTTGAGTTTTTTTTTTTTTTTTTTTTTAATGTTCTAAAATTATTTTTTTTTTTTTTTTTTTCCTTTATTGTGGGGTGGTGCGCGTCTTTTGATTATATTACCCATCATCTGGCACTATCATATGCAATGAAACCAATATGTTTCGGAGCTGTCCAACAGTACTCAACGATAAATATAGACTAACATTTGAAAAGGGCGGTATTCCAAAATCATGAATCCGAGAAAATTGGAGGAAAAGATTGGAATACGAAAATCAAATCCTATTTTCCATAGAAAGCTCCAATAAACCATTTATAATGTATGTATGTATGTAGGAAGGCACCATCCTAGCGTGTGCCTTGCCCTGCATGCGGTTCCACTTAACAGAAAGATCATGCTTTGTTACCGTTCTAAATTCAACATACTGCTGTATGAAGGGCCAAAAAGGTTTCGGCAGGCTCGTAAGCAGACACACGTACGCGAAACCTGCGGGAATAAAAGAATCTCCTTCCAGCAATATGATCTGATAAAACGAATAACAAAATACGCAATTCAGTTAAGCTTTCCACTAGATGGTTTGTTTGAGAAAGGCGCGTCAAATTCATTACAACTGTTGGAGTGGAATGTAACAATCATAAATGAAAGACACATCCCCTCCTAGACTCCGGTTGGCTGTCCACTCCATTGTCCAATTGCAACTTCAATGATGCCCTGGTGCACTCTCCCATCCCAGTATTGAAATGTTTTAAATCAATGAATTATAATAAGGTTCGTGCAATATAATTATAATAAGGTTCATGAATATAATAAGGAAATAAATATTTAAAGCGTGTAAGTAATTTTATACTGCAAAATAGGTAGCCTGGGCTGGATAATGTTTTAGAATTGTACGTTTAGAGAAAAACAAACAAAACTTTTCAGGTTAGGGCATCTCCAGGAGTGTATGGTCGTTACAAAATAGAACTGGATTTATAACAAAGGCAACTCCAGCAAGGCGTTCTAGTTGGATAATTTCGAACAATTTCATGTTAAAATTTAAAACTGGAATACTACGTTGTTCTATTTTTGTTCAAATTTGAAACGCGTTTCATCCAAGTTATATTTTTTGTTGTCATTGTGGTAGTGTCTATGGAATCAAGTCAAACGTAAAACTTTGAATCAACGTCCGGTCGTGCATCTGGTTGCATCTTGTATCCGTTCTACTGTTTCGTTAATAATTTCAATTTGCAGCAACAAGTCTGAACGTAAGTTATAAATGGTAACTTGAATAGGTGAATAGATTTGAGCTTGGTTTTTTCTTTTCAGATAATGGCGAAGCAAGAAAACATCCGGCGCGGGAAAAATTTTAGCAGGCTGGAGGAACGGCAAATCAGCGTTTCTTGGGAATATGCTACTCAAGATTCTATGAAAGGCACCGACCAAAATGCATCGGCGTTTTTGAATAATGTCTACCAAAATGCCAAAACTGCCTGGGGGTGCGACACATCTAAATCCAGATTCAAGATGATCAAAAATTCCCACGCTAGCGAATCAATCTTTGAAAAATCTTGTTTCAGCTTGTGAATCTTAATCCATCAACTTACATCGTGCTGCATCTTTTTTGCAGTAAATCTTTGAAATCTTTTTTCTATCTACTAAGCATGCGCACATCGCACAAAAGCAAAACAAAAAAAAATCCTGCATCTGAGATAGAGTCGCACCCCCTGAAAACTGCCACTCCTTCGTTATGCTCAAGAACGGCGGAAGCTCTCCGGCAAAGGTTTGCTGCAATCAGTCGTAATGTGATGAAATTTTCCGGGTGCGTAAAATCTGTTCAACGCATGAACAAAAGCGGTGCGTCGTCCACGGAAAAACATAATATGGCACTGGAACTGTTTAAGACGGACCATAAATTTAAAGGAGGGGGATTTTAAATTCCTCGAGTGTTATGAGGTGCTGAAGCAGTGTCCGAAATTTATGAACGCCGAGATGAACGTATCAAAATCATCTGTAACGGAGGCATCTTGCAGTAGCCAAAGTCGGGTAATTTTTTGTTTAATTTTGACGAGTTTTCATTATTTACCTGCTTAAAGGGTGATACGGTCAAAATTTGGTCAAGGGAAAACGCGTGTAAATCTGTGAAATCGTTTATTTAAAAAATCAAATTAAATTTCTTTTTCAAGTTCAATTAGTATAAAATTCAGGAAAAATATTCAGTTAGGCTTCCGCTTTTCCAAATCCGAATTGCCGGGCCTTACGCTTGACCCCTGCCATCAGATTTTGTACAGCCACCTTGTCCACCTTCTTCTCAGCAGAAAGCCAGTTTGCCTTGAACTGCTGCTCGTCCTTAGCAGTTTTTTTGGTCTTCTTTAGGTTCCGCTTGACAATAGCCCAGTATTTCTCAATTGGGCGGAGCTCTGGCGTGTTGGGAGGGTTCTTGTCCTTGGGAACCACCTGCACGTTGTTGGCGGCGTACCACTCCATGGCCTTTTTACCGTAATGGCAAGATGCCAAATCCGGCCAAAACAGTACGGAACAACCGTGTTTCTTCAGGAAAGGCAGCAGACGTTTATTCAAACACTCTTTCACGTAAATTTCTTGGTTGACAGTCCCGGAAGCTATGAAAATGCTGCTTTTCAAGCCACAGGTACAGATGGCTTGCCAAACCAGATATTTCTTTGCGAACTTTGACAGTTTCGTGTGCTTGAAAATATCTGCTACCTTTCCCCTTCCTTTTGCCGTATAAAACTCCTGTCCCGGAAGCTGCTTGTAGTCGGCTTTGACGTAGGTTTCGTCGTCCATTACCACGCAGTCAAACTTCGTCAGCATCGTCGTGTACAGCCTCCGGGATCGCGCTTTGGCCGTCGTATTTTGTTTATCATCGCGATTTGGAGTCACTACCTTCTTGTAAGTCGATAGTCCGGCTCGTTTTTTGGCTCGATGCACGGTTGTAGACGATACACCCAGCTTATTTGCGGCATCTCGGAGAGATAGGTTAGGGTTTCGCTTGAAACTACCGGCAACTCTCTTTGTCGTCTCAGCGGCTTCCGGTTTTCGATTTCCCCCCGATCCAGACTTCCTGGCTGTCGACAAACGTTCCCCAAACACTTTAATTACATTTGTAACGGTTGATTAGGCAACTTTTAGCGATTTTGCCAACTTTGCGTGCGAGTAGCTCGGATTTTCGCGATGCGCGAGCAAAATTTTGATACGCTGCTCTTCTTGCTTGGACGGCATTTTGACAACTGAAGAGTGAATTCCAAAATCAAAATAGGAGCAACATTCTACACACACACCTTCAAAATGAGGGGTGTTCAGGTTTTTTAAATGCAAAATTGAAAGAAATACGTCAAGTTGATATTGACCAAATTTTGACCGTATCGCCCTTTATATTGCCGTTCTACGCAATTATGCATAGAACGGCGGTAGGGGAAAAGCACTCATTTTTGACTTAGGCCCAATTTCTTCACCTCCGTTTAAATTTCAAACCAGGTATACCCATATAGTTAAACCCAGGGGGCTAGTCACTCTGACACGTTGTGTTTGTGTTTCAATGTGTCGGAAGGTGTTTCTGTGTTTCAACTTATCTGTCAATACTACAATCGAAAATGTATGCTTATTGGCAACCATGGACCTTTTTGGCGGGTAATTCACGCACACTTATGCATCATTCAAATCACATGAGTGCAACCGAGAGGGAAACAAAACAGTGAGAAAACAAACAATCGATTCGTGTAAGTGGTGCCAGATATGTATTTATCTTTCATGTGGTGGCAAGTGTGTTTGAAGTGTGGTGGACTGTGTTTTTTAGGGTGGTAACACAAGGGGGCCAAGTGACTTACCCCCTGGTTAAACCTGGTTTAAGGCCTAAGCGAAGGTGAAGAAATTAGCCTTGACAAGATTTATATGCTAATTTTCGACCTTTCATACAAAAATTGCGAGATTTTTATGGATGAGTCTAAAACTAGTGCTAGGTCGAAAATGTGTGCTCTTACCCAATAAAAGGTAAAAAATTTAAAAAAAGAATTTTAGTGGAATACTATATTGAAGTTTATAGGCTCTTATTCCAGCTCTATGTAGATATGAAGTAGCTTCAGGTGCATTAAATTATCAAATAGATCATCTTTCAGATTATTTTTCGTTTAGCATTTGAAGAGTATCGATAATCTGTTATTGAAAAAATATTTTTTTTTCAATTATCAATTTTTCACTGTATTTTACAGTATCCGAACCAAGTACTCCATCATTACGTGCAGTCACTCCTTCTAGCATGCGCAAACACATGGCCTTTGGCATCCGGAATTTGAGTTGGTGCCTCAACTCAAAGTTCCGTGGAATATTACGCCGATCTGGTAATGAGCCTTGCCGCTTCTTGGCCTCTCCACAGTTTTCTATGCGACGGACAGAAAATCTCGAATTAGACAATAACTATGAAGGATTAGTTCTCTCTGTTTAGATGAATTAGTTGAGTTACACATTAACAGTAAATTTTCATATACTTACCCTCAACCAGCTGAAAAGTTAAATTCAAATCCGTCGTATCATCAAATTCACTGGTGATAAATTTGTACCATTCGTCAGTCATTTTCAATGTCTTTTCCTATTTCGTGACAAATCAAATTATATTTATCATCAATTATACACATACATTCAAGTCTTTAGGTTTAGAACAACATTTGGAACTGCTGCTGAAGAGAGGGTATGTTTGTTATATATTTTCCCAAGAGAAAAATGTATAACTGACATATAAAATGAATCTAGAACTACAACACTCCTGGAGATGCTCTTATATGCTAGCCTTTCTATTGATAAATATTTACATGACAGTTATCGCACAACTGCAGCGCCGTCCAACAAGAATAACAATAAAAAATTAAATTGGCGGTTTAATTTTTTACACAAGTAGCAGACCGAATATGAACGTCTGTTCTCTGTGACATAAGACAAAACAATCTATACCTATGAAGTGAAAATAATAAAATTATGTTTATGCTAATACATAAATCACGAAAATAAAAGTAATGGTAAAAAATAAAATCAATATACAATGTCATACAAATTGATATATATATATATATAATACAGTGAAGGGATATTATAAAATGAACTGATACCAATTCAATTTTCTTTTACATGTCTGCAGATTGTAGTCCTGCTGCAATTGTAGAATAACTTGCGTAACCAATATGAACCCGAAAATTTAGACAATATGTTATAGCCATAAGAAAAAACAATTGAAATTAAAATTATTTCACAAAACTTGGTAATTCCATGGATTTAAATAATATATCATATTTATAAAGAATAGTATATCTTAAATTTCGATTTGCTGTTCCGTTTCCTTGCTTCGAAATAATCATTTGTAGTGGATCTCGTAGGTGCTACAATGATTTTAAGTAATACAATTAATTTTAATTTAATAAAATACTTTCATTTCATATCTCAACATAAAATAATATAATGACGTAATAAAATATTAATATGACTTAACGATAAAAGAATGAATATCTGTTACTAAGCTGGCCATCCTCTCATCAATAAACTTCTTCTTTTGCAGCTACTGTTTATTAACCGTTAATATCTAGTAAGATTAATATTTGTATCCAGAATAATAATAATAATAATAATAAGAGAACATAATATATTAATGTACACAACATATCTTACATCCATTAGTCCAAAGACATTTAATGTAAACGTTTTGCTGAAATAATTAAAAACAAATTGAGCCTTCAATGTTGCTCCATGCTCATAAGGTAAATGGTTTGGAACCCAAAGATGATGCCAAACCGGGCTGAAATTATAAATTGAATGTAAATGTTCGCACCCCCTCACTTCGCTATTGTCAAAATGACAACATTGCCCAGGCTACGCCAACCAGTGTCTCCATGTTTCAGCTGGCAGTCTTTTGTGATCATAAGACTTGTGGAAGCGTGAGGTAGGCCCTTGTGAGGACGAGAGGTCGCACCCTCATTTGAAGTTGTCAACTCACCATTTGAAGCCCAGCTCCAATAAACCATTTATAATGCTCACATATTGTATAATAATACAGTGCTTGACTTTTTCACACAATGTATGTAGAGTTATAATTTATTGAGTTAACAAGTGATAAAAACCAACAAACACCCTGTTTATTTTTAGAGTGCTGTTTCTCATGTTAAACTGCCAGAACTGGAAACTCACCTTTAATTTATGACATTTTGGCATCTTGTTTGTTAATACGCCTACGCTCTTCAGTCACATTAATCAAGTGGCGAGGAATTACGCCCCAGTGTTTTCAAATTTTAAAGACGTAGAATTCTATGCTTTATGTACCAAAACAGTTAATTTTACTAATTAGATGAGTCTAGGTACTAGTAGGAAACGGAAACGGAAGAGAAGTTGAGAAATGCGCGAATATTCTTGCCTAGCTGAGGCTGATCAACGGCGTTTATAGTTGTCCGGCTATCTACACAGAGGAGGAAAACATGGATCTCCGTTACGAAATCTAAGTTGATCTGAACAAAGGTCATAAATTTCTTAAATAAATTAATAAACAAATTCGTTTTCTTCAACGCGAAGCAAAATCATTTGATGAAATCTCGATTACACTCTATCCTTAGCAAGTAAAACAGGCAGAAACTATCGACAGCATAACAACAATCAATGGAAATCAACAACATTATGTCCACGGCATAATTCCAATTCGATATTTGAACGGGCAAAAACATGCGGCGAAATGACTTCTGCTTTGTGATTAGGGCATAATGTTTATTTTCAAGTTTTGATAAAGAAAGTTATATTTACGCATAAAAGCCGTAAGTATATACTTCAAGCTCAAGTTGAAATTAGGTTTATGATGATAAGAATAGTCTTTGCCTGAAATATTAAACTATTAGCCAGGATTTTAAGCTAACTGAAAAAAAACGGTGCAACAGCAAAATAACTAGAGCGATTGAGATCCGGAAGAACGCCATTATTTATTTTTCTTGTTTAAGGAAGTGCATAATTGATTTTAATTTCATTGTCAAGGAAAATAAGTTGTTCTGAAATTATTCAATAAAAATATATTACAATATGATTTGTTTACATTTTGGCACTTCCACCCTTTTCAAATGTTAGTCTAGAAATAATCCTTTGCTGTTGAGCGGCAAATATGGCACCACAGTTGCGTTTGAGTGTACTCATTTTTCCTCTCTTCTTTGTTAACCATGGCTAAGTATAGCGCACCGGTATTGTAACGCAAAGCCTGCTATCTCTTACATTTGCTCGTTTTTAAACGAAGAATCACGTTTGTCGTCACAGATGCTTTGTCTAACATTTCCGTGAGAGTCAATGAAATGAGAAATACACATTGCAAATCTAAAGATCAATTACAAACTTTAAAGTTTAATCGTGTACGTCTTTCTCATAACGTGCTATTAGACGAGTTTGAAATCATAGCAATCGATGTGCTATGGTTGATTGTTTTCTAGAGCGGATGGGTAAAACGAAGGAGTGGGTTGAGGAAATTGACGTTAGCAGAAAAACATGAATTGGCCTATTTTTATTTCGCCTTCCCAAACATGCACGGAACCGCACTAATACAATTTTGCTAATTTATGTACATGTACATGCTTTTAATGAGTCCCTGCAATTGGGAATTTTATTCCATCGCTATGCAATTTTCAGAGTCTAATGCTCGTTTTTGAACGTAAGTTCCGATAGATAAAAAATAAGCAGCGGAAATAACGTCCGAATATTTGCAGTTCTATTTATAATTCACATACAGCTTCATCGAATTGCTTACATATTACAGTCGGGTACCGATTTTTACGGATAAGACGTACCATATCAATCAAAACTGCAATGAACGTTACCCGTAGCTTATGGGATTTTTACTAATTGGGGGAAATAAGTTCTATCGCAGTGGTTTCAAGTCATAGATCTCTACAATTTGCAGAAGAATTGTTGTCCGGGGTGAGACCAACTAACCCTGTGTAATTGAATTCCAGTTTGATTGACAGCTTTACCGCTAGAGGTGCTTTACTTCCGAGTTACTATAAATGAATACACTGACGCTTTGCGATAAGGTGTAATTGGTTTACACCTTTTAACACATAAAAGTCTTCAGTAAACTTGTCTTAGTGGTAAAGTTCCTCCTAAAGGTGGTCACATAAGTTTGGAATTCACTCCTTACACGGCGCTAGTGTGCATATGACCATCCAGAGAGCCTTACTAGTTAGGACGTTGCTTTCTTCAGCAAACTTGTCCTAGTAGAGCCCTTCCGGATGGTGGTCACATATTTTCAAAATTTTGAGCTTCCATTTTGTTTATGCTATATTTCGCGTTCCTTTCCAGTTAGGCCATTGCCTTCTTCAGCAAACTTGTTCTAGTGGCCAAGTCCTTCAGGATGGTTGTCGCATAAGCTCAAAACTCATTGACTACATGGCGCTAGTGTAACACATCGGCTGAAAAGTTCCCGGTCTAACGATGAAAACATTTTTAGTTTTTTAAAATTTGACTTTAATCATCAACAGTTTCCTTCAAGAGCGATACCACAGAGAACAGACATTCATGTCCATATACCTTTTCTTGAAAAACGTGTGTAAAAGTTAATATGGCAGCTAGTATAAGAAGCAACTGCAGAAAAAAACAAACAAAATGTTTCAGGTTATGTGCTAGGCTTTTTGTTGGTCGGCATTTACATGACAGTTATTACACAACTGCAGCGCCGTCAGGAGCATAACGACATACATTTGTAATGTGGGTTTAAAGTTTTACACAAGTTGCAGACCGAAGATGAACGTCTGTTCTCTGTGGCGATACATTCAGTCCAACGGTTCTCTAACATTTCTATTCCCTTCTTGTAGAACGGTTTATTTTTGGCCTCAAAATAGACGTTTGTTTCGTAGATTACCTCTTGGTTCGAGCGATATCTCATTCCAGCTAGCATTTTTTTAGGTCTGCGAACAAGCAGTAGTCACTGAGGGCCAAATCTGGCGAATACGGTGGGTGCGGAAGCAACTCGAAACGTAATTCGTGCAATTTAGCCATGGTTGTTTTTGACTTGTGACACGCTGCGTTGTCTTGGTAGAAAAGCTCTGTTTTCTTCTGCATATGTGGATGATTTTTTTAGATATCTTTGTTCAATCGAACCAGTTGGCTCATGTAGCGATTGATGGTCTGGCCTTTTTCTAGGCCACTCAGCTGTCTGCCGATTCGACTCAGAAGTGTTATAATGGATCCATGTTTCGTCCATCATAACAAACCAACACAAAAGTCTTTTTTTTTTTTTTTCCAAAACAGCTTTAATTAACACGCGAAACTCTTTTTTATCCATTGTCTTGAAAATCACATAAGCAGCGTAACTTAAACAAAGTAGCTTCTGAACTAACTGTCGGAATGCCGTGAAATTTTGACAGCTATCTTTTGAAGGTTAGCTCTATCTAATTAAAATTATTCCTTTCCTCTTTTTGGCGCCCCTGGGTGTCAGACCGGGAACTTTTCAGCCTATATGATATGTGTGCTTATGCTTATATATACTACACAGTACTAGCAGAAATAAAGTGCTCGCGCTGTTTTGTGTTTATTCATTCAATTTTTTTGTTTGTGGTTGTATTATATAATAATGGTATATTGGAACAAAATGGTTGATTATGAGATTTCTTTCTTGAGAAATAAAAAACTTTATTATATTTGAATTCATTATATTGTAGCAACTACATAACTTACTCTTTTCTTTAGTGTAATAAAGTGCACATGAGATATTTTTCTTCATCAAAACGGAGTAATCTTAATTCAATACTTCGTATATCATCCTTTAGCTCAATGTTTGTTAGCGTCGAGGCACGCTTTCAACCAGATGGTTTTCATCAACATTTCGCGAAGCACGTACAAGTGGTTGTTTTTGTTGGTAAATGCTGGAACGGGGGAAAAATTGGTCAAACATGATGAAGTGCACACTTTTTAGTTTATTACTTAAATGATCAATCCCTATTTCCTTTTGAAGTTCATCATCTACAAAACACAAGAACATTATTTGATTAGGCTTCCGATTTTCCAAAAGTGAACTGTCAGGCTTTACGTTTCACACCTTCCATCAAGTTTTGTACCGCTGTTATATCCACCTTATTTGATGCTGAACTCCAATTTGTCTTGAACTGTTTTTCATTTTCAACTGTTTTTGAGTTCTCTTGAGGTTTCTCTTTACGATTGCCTAATATTTTTCAATTGGGCGCAGTTCCTGCGAGTTTGGAGGGTTTACCTCCTTCGGTACGATTTGCACACTATTGGCGTTATAGTACGTTCACACTACTGCTCATATTACGTGATATAGAGTATCTTGATATCAGCAGCTATACAACTAGTTTTCACTGGAAATAATGTACATGTCATTTGATATTAAGTTACTCTATATCGCGTAATATAAGCAGTAGTGTGAACGTACTATTATACCATTCCTGATCCATTTTTCCGTAGTGGCAAGAAGCGAGGTTTGACCAAAACAGCACGGAACAACTTTACATAAATTTCTTGGTGTACAGCGTCAGTTGTCACGAAACATTTGCTTTTTAGCCCACAGGTGCAAATCGCCTGCCGACCCAAGTATTTTTTCAGGAACTTTGACATTTTTTCTGCTTAAACTTATCTAGAACCTTTCCTTCTTCTGTTGCGAAATAAAATTCTTGACCTGGGAGATGCTTGAAATCAGCCTTGGTGTATGTTTCATCGTCCATTACGACGCAATCAAATTTGGTCAACAAACTCGTGTACAACTTACGTGCTCTTCCTTTGAATGTTGTGTTTGGCTACCATCTCGATTTTGTGTCACTGTAACCTTATATGTTGCCAGTTTGGCTTGTTTCTTTGCTCTTTGAACTGTTGTGTGGGACTTTCCCAATGTGTTTCCGAAATATCCGATGGAAAGGTTGGGATTGTGTTGGAAAATGCTAGCCACTATTCTTTCGGTCGTTGCGGCTTCCTGGTTTTGGTTTCCTCCTGATCCCGGCTTCCTGGCAGTCATCAGACGTTCTCTGAACACTTTTATAACATTAGTCACGGTTGATTTGACAATATTAAGTGATTTTGCCAAGTCACCGTGAGAATAATTTGGATTTTGCTTATGCGCGTGCAAAATTTTGATAAGCTGCCCTTCCTGCTTCGACGCCATTTTGACAACTGAATAGAAAATGGCAAAAACAAAATAAAGTCAACATTCCGTACGCATACACCTACAAAATGAGGGATGTTCAAGTTTTTTAAATCCACGATTAAAAAAACTACGTCATATTGAGTTGACCAAGTTTTTGTCGTTTCATCCTTCAATCTCGCATTTACCATGCTGATCGAAAATCGACCACAAGTTCTCAATTGGGTTTAAATTTGGTGATTGCGGAGGCCAATCAAGGAATTTTATGCGATATATATGGACAAACGTCATGGTTTTTCGAATCTTGTGCTTCGGGTCTACCCCGACTTTGAACAAATACTCCTCCAAGTTTTCGTTTATGTTACCAATGTACCTGCCAGCCATCACCATGCCCTCGATTTTCACCAAATTACCAACTGCCGACCAAGCGAAACAATCCCCCCACCATTACGTGGCCTCCTCCATATTTGACGGTTTTCTGCATGTTCCGGTTTGAAAGTCGTTCATCAGATTTTAACTAGACGTTAGCTACGACGATGATTTCACGTACAGATACGGCAATTTAATTGAAATCCATTTTGCAGCGTTCAAACGAAATAAAAACCGCGTCGAACAGAAACAACAGAAAAACTAGCGAAACCTATTGATAGGTAACATAAGCTGTGACAGTCAAGACACAAATACAGAGCGAGGTACACTCGAGAAAAAAAATATTTCTCTGCTTGTCAAAACTACTTTTTGCATTAAGTCTAACATTATTATAATTACATTTATTCAAATGTGATTGTAGCACGCACAATGAAAACACTCTGATAAGCTTTGTAGTGGTTGACTAGACAAAACATATTAGTATCAAAACAAGATTCGTATCACAGATGCAATCAAATTATATCTAGTGAGTACTTTTTTTTTCTGTCAGTAAAGTATCTCGATACCGTTAGGGCGTTGCTTTCTTCACCAAACTTATCCTAGAGGTCAAACCTTTCCGGATGGTAATCATGTTGGTTCAAAAATTACACATGGGTGATTCACAAAATAATCTCATGCTTCTAAGGTCTGTATCGAAAATAAGTTATCCACATAATTTTCTTTCAAATCATATAAAAAATGATGTTTTATTCAAACAAATCGATGATTTTTCATAGTACTGGATTTAACTTGAAGATTGTGAAAACCGGATGAAATTAATATTATTCTTTCACGAATTTTCGATCGAACACATTTCATCATGCTCCGGACAAGTGTTCCATCATATTTTTTGGACACCTTAGCCCATATTTTTTTGAACTCCTGCATATTCTGTCTTTCTGCATACCAGTCTTTTGAAAGAACCTCTTCACAATCGCCCAATAGCTTTAGATGGGCCGAAGCTGAGGGCAATTTGGCGGATTGATGTGTTTCTCAACGAAATGTATATGCTTTTCCGTGAGTCAATTGAGAGTTGTTTTGGCGTAATGCTCCGACACTAAATCCGGCCAAAACAGTGGAGGGGTACTATGCTCCTGATATAAAAATGCAGCAACCTCTTCTGCAGTCACTCAGATCGATATATTTCCGCATTGATTGTTCCGGTAGTGCCGAAAATGGTGGACTTCATACCGCAGGAACATATTGCTTGCCTTATCCGCACTTTTCGTCCAAACTTCTGCACTTAAATTGACCTGCCTGCATTGCTTACATCCTCCTTTACGACGCACAATGATCGGAAAAGCCTTTTCATGGCGAAATTAATAACTCCTAAGAGTTGCGTTTCCGAATAATGGTGTCTTCAATAACTATAATTGTACCTATTAAGTTGTCCATCTTGTGGTGATCGTTTTGTAGTTTCAAACCTTACCGCTAGGGGGGCGCTGTAGCCATTTTTTGAACAAAACACAATAGAAGGGTTATGTCGAAAACAAGTTAGTAGGAAATTTAATTTCAAGCAACTTTGCTGAAGTGATGATAGAGCTATTATTTTGCTTTAAATCAGGGTGTCTCTAAAAAATGAGTTTTTTATTCCAACTGTTTTGTTTCTCATTTTGAGAAAAAGTGATCTTGAGACAAAATATATAAAACGTTGAAGCGCACATTTTTAATGAACCAAAGTATTTTAATACAACTTATCTTTCAAAAGTGAAGGGAAATTTAAACTAAAAACATGCTTTTTTTTTCTTCTCGACCTTATGATTGTTTAGGCGAGAATTAGCAAGAAAACCATCAAATTCTTGTTAGAATTAAAAAAATCATTTTTTTAGAGACACCCAATCATTTTTTTAGGGACAGCTCAGTCGTGGTCAGATGAAGAACTTACCACAAAAGTTCAATTCAGTGAACGCAGTGGTTCTATGCCCCAAAAAAAAAATAATTAAGAACTAGAAAAATTGTGTCTTCAGCAAAGTTGATTGAAATTATATTTTCTACAAACTTGTCTTGGACATCACTCTACTCGTGTGCTTTGTTCAAAAGTTAAGTACAGTGCCACCCTAGCGGTAAAGTTTGAAACTACAAAACGATCACCACAAGATGGGCCACTGTTTAGGTACAATTTTGTAGAAGACACCATGATCCGGAAACGTAACCCTTAGGAGTTAGTAATTTCGTCATGAAAAAAGGCTTTTTCGATCACAGTGTAATATTATGGACCTGGAATGGTTTTTGAGTCCTCTTTGACATAGGTCTTGTCATCCATCAAAGTACATGCATCCAGTCGTTGAAAAACTCGCGAATACAATTTCCGGGCCCTTGTTGCTGTGCGTTGCTTCTGTTCTACATTTTGTGTGGCGATTTTCAGCTTCTTGTGGGTCGTCAGTTTGTTTCGTTTCTTGAAACATTGAATCAATGTCAACGGGGGTGTGAACCCGTAAGCAGAAAATCTCCTTTGATTTTTATTTATAAGCTATCCATGTACATTTGCGATGTACGCGTGTATTTGTGGGTCCTCCCTTAGCTCAGTCAGTAAAGGCGCAGCTACAAAGCAACACCATGCTAGAGGTGGCTGGTTTCGATTCCCGGTCTGGTCTAGGAACTTTTCGTAAAGGAATATTTCTCGACTCCCTGAGCATAGTGTATGATTGTACTTGCCACACAATAAGCAATAAGCTAATTGTGCAAGCAATAAGCTTGAAATGCTAAAGAAGAAGAAGAAGAAGAAGCGTGTATTTATGATACTTTCAATGTGCTCATCATAGCATGCTGTGCGTATGACTGTCATCTTTCGTTTGTTTACTTGTTTACACGGTTTCAATTCTTCGTTTCCAAAATGCCGAGCATTAAAAAACCGTGAAAATTAACCCTTGCGCTGAACTGGCCGGCTTGACGTGCCGCAAGGGCTCAGTAGGGATCAAGACCCGAAGCTAAGAGTCAGTTCCTTTGTGGTTATATCACATTTATTAGCAGAGCAGCACATCGAAATTTTAGGTTCATTTTATGCTTTATATCCCATGATTCCTTATATACTATACAATTTCAGATCATCCATGGATATCCCAAGTTTTGTAAAATAATTTTAAATCAATTTTTTTTTCTCGTGGCTATGCTACATTGTCTTAGCTTTCAGGTTCATGGTACAATTGCAGCAGGACCACAATCTGCAGACATTTAAATAAAAATGAAATTATTATCATTTTATATTATAACATCCATGCATTACATTTTGTATGCTTTTTTATAAGTCATTTTCAGCTTCGCATATATGCATCCTTGTCAGTTATAGCTCATCTAACCTACGTTATGTATTTGAAAAGATAGAAAGGTTTTTGATGTTTTTTTTTATTTTTTAGAAAAAATCATATTCGAAAAATTCTACTTAAAAAAAAGCTCTTTCCTTCTTCATCAAAAATATATATTAATTTACAACCTAGCAGTTTACAATCATTCATTTCCTATTTCACAGACATAAAGTATCATTTATGGGTCCAGATGAACAAGAGCTATCGAAAAATTCATTTTTTTATCTTTTTGTATGTTTGTTTTATTAAGATTCAGTTTTTGGATTCATACTCATATGAAATTTATTTTGCCTTATTATTAGCTGTTTTCATTATGATATTAATACACATCTAATTTTTATTTTCAGTAACATACCAGTAGATGTCAGATACATCTTGTACCTACGTTTATTATGTTCTCTGACTATTATTGTGAAAACAAATTCTAATCTTAGTAGATCTTAATCCAATAGAAACTTCAAAAGTGGAAGTCTTTCGATGAGTGGATGTTCAGCTTAATTACGGATATATGTATTCTACTATAGTTTACTGGCCTGCTGGTATTATTATTTTATATTATAACGTCAGTTTATTATTTTATGTTATGATATTAAATGATGTGACATAATTGCATTTAAATTCATTTCATTAAAATCACTATTTCCGATGAGACTCACTACATAAATTATTGCAAGGAAACGGAACAGCACATCGAAATTTTAGGTTTACTTTTCTATTGCTATATAATTTCAGATCATTCATAGGTATCCCAAGTTTTATGAGATAATTTAATATCATTTTTTTTTCTCGCAGCTACATTGTCTAACTTTCAGGTCCACAAATGGAAGTGCTATTATCATTCTTATATTCATTCACTATATTATTTGTCATTATAATATTCATTCACTATATTTTTATAATTATAATATTCACAAGATTTTAAATATTACTATATGACACTGAATATATATTGGGAAAGGAGGGAGCATCAGGGTATCACTCAAGCTGGAATTGGACAATGGAGTGGTATGACAACCGGCGTCTAGGAGGGAACAAACAGTATCATTTTCTTTATCCTACCGATTCGATTGTGATGCTGTGAATTCTACTCCAACAGTTTCAGTGAGAGTGACGCGCCCTTCTTAACAAGCCATCCCGTAGAAAGCTTAATAAGTATTGCGAATTGGGTTATTCGATTTGTTGGATCGTATCGTTGGAAGGAGAATCTCATGTTCCCGCGGGTTTCGCGTAAGTGTCTCTGCTTACGGGTCCGCCCCACCGTTTTTGGCCCTTCATACAGCGTTACTGTGAATGCAACCCGGTAACTCAATTTGATCTTGCTATTAAGTGGAGCTGCATACATGACAAGGTCTTAGAAGGGATGGTGGCTACCTTACATACATACATACATGTTTTTTTTATTATGGTTCAAAAGCATACACCCGCCGGAGTTTGCAATCGTGAGTGAAACAAATTGCAAGCTTCCAACAACATTATTTTTTCCTTCCAGTTCATAAGGGGCTATTCATATATCGCGTGGACTGGATTTGACCGATTTCTGACACCCCCTCCCCCTGCGTGGACAATCATTCATATAATTTTATAGAATGTATGGATCGTGGAATCTTGCCAACACCCTTCCCTCTCCCAAACTGTCCACGTGGTATATGGATGGCCCCTAATAATGTTCCACCCAGTTGACGTGAAGTGTAACGTGTGAGGGTGGAAGTTTGCTTCATTTTCAACCCCGTGGTACTGCAAAGGCGATGTGGTGGTGAGGAGTGGGGAAAAGCGAATTCCTTTGACGATTCACGAGGAAAAATTTAATTACGCATACTTGAGCAAACGGCATCAGCGACATGACGTTCGTTCGGTTGTTGATGCTGTGGCTGTAGGAAAGGCAGCTAGGTAGCATATTGGCTCGAGTCAAGGGTAAACAAGCAGCTCTTGGTCGGTGACATGAATTATGAGAGGTTTCTAGAGCATCGTCGTTTTTTTTGTGGGAAAATGTTCAAAGCGTTCTTTTAAAACTTTTGTTGACTTATGCAATAAGACTTAAATTGCTTCATAGGGGACTTTTCAACCTTGTTCATAATATTGATTGTTATAGTTTTTCGTTCGTTGTCGAGATGATTTATTATAAATTGACTTCAGTTTGACTGTGACTTACAGACTTCTTCAGTGTCGAGTGCTCGACACTGAAGCAGTCTGTAAGCCGCAGACAAAATAAGCCTATCTGTCAAAAGATAAGCTATTTGTAGTGGACTTTAACGGAATTTGCTCGCGTTTATTTGTGGTAGTTTAAAAGAGTGTTTCAGTTTTTTTTTTTTTTTTTTAGAAAAAGTGATCAAGTGTTTTCAATACTGGGGTTCACGTTCGAATTGCAAAAATTTGGAGCGTCACGAAAAATATATAGGTTTTGAACGTTAATAACTTAGTCATTCCACGATTGATTTCCAAAATGTTAGCACCAATCGGTCTGGACATTTTCTGCGCTTTGATTCTACTTTTCTAACACAGACTTTCCTATCACAGACTTCAAATTTAAGTAAGGAACGACTCACATGCAGCAGTGCACGATATAAAAGAGGGACACCTTCAAATTTTCTTCATTCGCTCGGCAGCCATAGAGCTGTGCAGAGCGGCAATGGGCCAGTACTACTCTGGCAGCTAGCGGTTGCAAGTACCCTGCAGGAGGGTACGCGGGCAAGCAACCAGCCAGAATTATGGCTCATCGACTGTCGCTAGCGAGTGGCTGGCTGGACAGCCATTTTTAATGCAGCCGTGTGCTATGCCAAGCTCGTGGCAAATTTATCAAATTTGGAAGGAAACATGTATGATTCAGTTGGTAGTCATATCACGATATGATGTACATGTATATGTATAGATATATATGTAGATGATTTCGAGATATATGTAGATGATATAGATAAATATATTGATGTATATTGTCACGATATTGATATATTTGAAGATTATATCGATATATACGTAGATGATATAAATGTATTTGATGATGATATTGATATGTTTGAAGATGATATCGATATATATGTAGATGATATAGATAAGACGCAACGTTGAGTGTTAAAAATCCGCAATCACTATGTCTATACAGGCAGAACGGCATTTTTCGGGGTAGAACCATTTGTGCTTAGCGCCCTGGTTCCCAAATTTCAACAGAATATCAATAACTATTATATGATGTATTTCACACAAAAAGATCTCTTCAGGGCTACTATTCTGATTTTGAAAGAGCGTTATACTGAATTATTATAAGAGATTGCTCATTGTATCCACATGACACCTACCTAATTCGTAAATCCTAGCCGATCCTGAATTTCGCACAATTTCTGTTCGATAAATACCAAATATTTCTTATAAATCATGTTTCGGTATAGAAAATAACTCAGGGTCGTTTAAAGTTTATTTGCCTTTTGCAATCGCAGCCCGCTGGTTGCTGGCACGTTACGATTTCCCTATTACGGACATAATTTTATTATAACAAGTTGTTCAATGTTGGGAAATCCAATCAGTGCTTGAAAGTGTTTCTGTTTGTTTTAGTGCGTTGGATAGAGTCCCACCTTGCAATAGGAATGAAATATTTTTGAGAAAGTGTTTGAAAGAGAAAGTGAAATGGCTGCAAAGGGTCAGAGCAGCAATCGGAGCGAATAAATCTTTAAGTTATTTTAAATAATAGCATGAGTTTAAAACTTTCAAATATTTGGAGTAGTTATTAAGGGTTTATTGAACTCCTGCAAAAAAATATCGTTTAAATTGATGATCAATTAACATAATGATTTTTTTACAGTTACTTATTCTTTAAAGAAACCTTGTATGTAGTTGTATATAAAATTCATATTTCGAACAGGTCCTCAACTATTTTTCATGTCATAAAGATCAGGACTCTCTCAACCATCGTAGCAAATACGACCGTGTCCGTATCATCATTCAAACCACACGGCCCTTTTCAGAGCCACCAAATGCTTTCTAAAGAATTTTCTCACATACTTACTAATTAAAGCTTGTAGTACACTGTTTATCCAATAGCCAAATATTTGGCATAAAGGGTGTCCACGATGAAATTGCCACACTATGAAAATGCTCTAACTTTTTAACCGTTGGGTAGAATTTAATGAAAATTTGGGTGGATTTAGTTCATAGTGCATTATTCACATCCTGCAAGTTTTAAAGTCCTGTGATTAAAATACTAATAACGCGGAAATGGAGTCGAAAGAACAGCTCGTGCGTGATAAAATCTTGCGCATTCATCACGAGAACAAGGATCTCTCGCATCGTTCCATCGCTAAAACGTTGGGAATCGCGAATTCAACGGTGTCGCGAGTGATTAAGCGGTTCGAGGAACGGTTGACCACCGATCGGAAGCCCAGAAGTGAAGGAAAAAGTATTCCGTACAACACCAAAAATCACAACCGCGTAGTTGGGGCCTTCAACCGAAATCCGAACGCCTCCGTTCGGGATGTGGCTAAGAAGCTGCACCTAAGCCGAAGTTTCGTCCAGAAGGCCAAAACTAAGGCTGGGATTCGAACGTTCAAGGTACAAAAGGCCCCTAATCGCGACGAGAAGCAGAACAAGTCCGCCAAAACCCGTGCCAGGAAGTTGTACCTCAACATGCTGACGAAAGTTGAATGCTGCATCATGGACGACGAAACATATGTGAAGGCCGACTTCAAACAGATCCCCGGCAACCTGTTTTTCACGGCCAAGGATAAGTTCAGCGTTCCGGAGCATGTCCGCACTCAGAAGATGTCCAAATTTGCGAAGAAATTCCTGGTTTGGCAAGCCATCTGCACGTGCGGGAAGCGGAGTGCACCTTTCGTGACCCAGGACACGATGAACGGAAAGGTGTACATAAAAGAGTGCCTCCAGAAGCGGCTGCTTCCTCTCCTGAAGGCCCACAACGTCCCAACAATCTTCTGGCCGGATTTGGCCTCATGCCACTACTCCAAGGACGTGCTGAAGTGGTATGCGGACAATAAGGTCAATTTCGTGCCGAAAATGTTCAACCCTCCCAACACTCCGGAGCTCCGCCCCATCGAGAAGTACTGGGCGATTATGAAGCAGCACCTTTTTAAACGACCTAAGGTAGTGAAGACAGTCGAGGAACTGAAGAAAGTATGGGTTTACATGCAAAAAACGGTTGATTCACAGGTTGTGCAGAATCTTATGGCCGGGGTTAAGGCCAAGGTGCGGGCATTTGCGTATGGACTGTAAATAAAATACGAGTAAAATGGTAAAATGAAGTTTAATAGTTATTTCTCAATCCCTGACAATTTGATGGCAATCGGATGAGAACTCGAATTTTGCGAATCAATTTTGTGTGTGGCAATTTCATCGTGGACACCCTTTAGGCAGCTAGATAGCTGACAGATATCATAGATGTTTGTCAGATGCCTATCTGCCTATGACAAATATTTGGCTGTTGGACAAACAGTGTACTACAAGCTTAATGCTGGTCTACACCCACGCTATTTTGACCTTGACTACGTCCATCGGAAAGGGTAAAGGTCAAATGAAAATTTGAAAAATAGCGACCATCACGAATAATTGAAACAATTTGAATGCTAATAACTTTATCATTTCTCGGTAAATTTTTGAGATTGTTGCTTCAATCCGTTGTAACTGTCAAGTCAATGTTCAAAAATGTCATTAATAATTGACTTTGAATTCCCAAACAGACTTTCAACAATCTATAACGCGATAAGGATAATGATCTCCAGCTAGTCGATCATATCAACACAATCACCACTGCCAGCACATCCGTTGCCCTTTCGTCATACCAACATTTAAATGCAACCTAGCACCTCTAAAAGATATGTAAAAAGCAAATCATAAAATTTTCTAACATACTTACTTATCTATGCCAATCCAACGTCCCATTAGAACAGAACCTACGTTTCAATGTTGCTCTACGAAACGAACGAAACTTATCTACCACGTTTAACCAGACAATGCATCAAACGGGTTAACTTTGTCTACATTAACCGGTCGTGTTATACACTGATTTTCGGCAAGGCTTCTTGATCCAATCGATCAATGAAGCATTTATTCTTATACAGGCAATTAAAAATAATACTAATAACATTCAAGACACATTGCTACGTAGTCCTACGTCAACTTTGCGTACAACCCCATATAGTTTTTTAATTAGATATATTCGATAAATTAATCATGAATTTCCTGAAAATAGATGGAATTTGATAAGGTAATCTAAACTTATACCAAAACTTGTCTCCGATCTACAGTTCATTTGCATTACATCTTAAATCTAATGCATCTGATTTTTCACCTTTCAATTATTTCTTATATTTCAATATAGCTATTGGAAAAAATCACAGTTTTTCCAAAAAGCCAATTTGTCTTCGCAATGAGTACTATAAAACTATTTGGTCATTTGCTGACTTCCCTCAATAAACAGGAGGCAAAATGGTTTTCAAACGCTTTTTCAACTGATCATAATAAGATAATATGAATGAGTCCTAAAACGGCATTTCAAAACAGCATTTTACGAGTTCATAAGGCCGAAATAAAACATTTGATAAAGGGTGTATTCGATAAAAATGGCACACACATATATACTCATCAAAATTAAACTGATTATCGGATTTTCTTGAAATTTTCAGGGAATGAAGAACTACTAATGACTTTTGATTTACAACATTTGTTTTATTCAATTTCGTCTCCCATCTCGAATGCCCACACCTTCCTTTTCACTCCACCCATCAAATTTTTTACAACCGATTTTCCCAGTGTTTTTGTTGTTTTTACCCAAATTTTCTTCAATTCTAGCCCTGCTTTTATAGTTTTGGGATGTTTGCGAAGTTCCGTTTTCATAATTTCCCAGAATTTTTTCAATTGGACGAAGTTCCGGTGAATTTGGTGGGTTCATATCCTTTGGCACAAAATTGACTCCGTTGGCTCGGTACCACTCCAATACGTTTCGAGCGTATGCGGATGCTAGATCAGGCCAAAACAGAGTTGATCCTTTGTGCTTCTTAATGAATGGCAAGAGACGCTTCTTAAGGCACTCTTCCGTGTAAATCGCACCGTTTATTGTTCCGGAAGTGATGAAGGGAGCACTTATTTCACCACATCCGCAAATCGCCTGCCAGATTGGAAACTTCTTTGCAAATTTCGATAGTTTCTTCTTTCGAACATCCTCCGGAACATCGAACTTCGACTTGGCAACGAAATATTCTTGCCCAGGAAGTTGACGGAAGTCGGCCTTGACGTATGTTTCGTCATACATCACGATGCAACCGGATTTGGTGAGCAGCTTCGTGTAAAGTTTCCGGGCGAGGGTTTTCGCAGTGATGTTTTGTTTTTCATTCCGGTTTGGGGCTTTTTGCACTTTGTAAACATGTAACCCAGCACGCTTCATGGTTTTCTGCACAAAACCGACTGACACCTTAGACTTTTTAGCGACATCTCGAATTGACATGTTTGGACGGTTCTTGAATTGTTGTACGACTTTCCTGGCCATTTTACTGTCCATTGGACCACTTTTACGACCACTCCCTTCCTTCCTTTGGACACTCAGACGCTCCTTGAAGGTTCTTATTACACGAGACACAGTTGTATTTGCAATTCCAAGCCTTTTAGCAATCCATTGGTGGGACGCCCCTGGATTTTGATTGTGAGTGCACAAAATTTTCTCACGGACAATTTCTTGTTTCGACGACATGACTGGAACTACTGAATGTATAACTATGAAACTTGGCAGATGTAAATAATACACTATGGATAAGATCTACTCAAATTTCTAGGTTTTTTACTCATACGATTGAAAAGTTGCAGAAGATTTTCTGTGTGCCATTTTTATCGAATACACCCTTTAGGAGTAAAAAGAATTTGAAAAAACTAGGTTAAAAGTTCGTTGTAATGAGGTAAAATCATCAGAAAAAATCATCAATAATTGATCACAATCATATGATAAGCAAAATGCCATGTTTTACTAAATACGACCAGGGCATCGTCCACTGGCTATTGCCGCGGGTATTGTGGGTTTCCCAGGTACCCGGTTCAAGCTTTAGTTGGTGACGGTGGCTCTTCTTGACCTTCTATTCCTGAGTTGTAAGTGTGAATAAGGGCGTCTATGCAATGTTTTGCTGTACCTGTTGTGGACTCTCAGTACCTCCCATTTCCCCAAAAGCTTTGAGGATAACTTGTCCTGCCTCGAAAGTTCTCCTTTTTATTGTATTGGCCTCCACAACAAAAAGGGCACCATTGCAAAGCATATGATTGATCAAATTATTCGCAGTTCTACTCACCCAACGCCCCCGGTTGGGTGAGGGATAGAGGATGACACACACACACACCGGATAAAAAACCGTTAGAAAACCAAATGTAAACTACAATAGAAGCAATTTGACATATATAAAAACCTGTTTCGTGCCCCTTCCTCTAGCCACTTTCCAAAACCACTCAACAGTTTTATTGATATCATAATCGTATTCATAAATTTTATTTAGTCTCAACAAATTCATTTCGACAAAAAAAAACTCCTGATTGATGACTATATTTACCCATCAGTATTTCAAAGCGAAATATTTATCTCAGCTTGATTTATCATAATTCATCACTAGTCTCAAATTCTAAGTGCCAAATAAAATTCAAAGTGTAAAGTGCTTGAAAAGAGCTGAAAAAATAAGTGCAACTTCAAAATACGTTGTACTTTCTATTTATTTTTCATTCACAAAAAGTTTAATTCTTCATTGAAGTTAAAGTTTTTGCTCAATCACTCTTATTTAACACTTTTTTTTTCATCCCACATAAACTGCTGTATAATAATAAACCGTGTCAATCAAAATATATCATGATATATAGAAATTATAAACCTGCTATGAAGATTGGAATAAAAATGGCAGCGGCAGTAACATTGATTTTTCATGAGCCATTATTTAAAATGCAGTTTTGTTTTCATGAAAGCATCTATTAATAAATCATGTTTTGATATGTCATTTATGAAAATAATTTTGAGGCTTAACTGTTTCTTTGCAAAGCTATTTTGCTACATGCAAGACCGTTTAGCTGTCAAACAGCTTATATGGTAAGCAAGCTGCTGCTAGAAAGGAGTTTTGACAGTTCAAGCTATATCAAAACTTAGTCCGCAGGAAGGAAATTTATTCGAAAGAGAACGGGAAAGCAATGCCGTACAAAATAGTGCAGACAATTGAACGAGGCGAAACATGCCGTCTGGATTATCTGAACAAACTTTCTCAATACTAGATTTGAGACTATGATGCCAGAATTGTTCTTCAGCAATGCTTTGGATTGATAAATTCTGTGAAGTTTTCACAAGAGTGCGAGGATCTCGATGCAGAACATTAGAAAGACGAGTGTAAAGAATGCTCAATAATTCTTTCAGTGTGTTGTGTTTGATATTAAAAGTAACAGCTCGACTAGAGACTCTAAACCTTGAAGACCTGCTGCGGATTCGGTACAAGCTGTTGGGAGTTTTCGTGCCCCAGTCTTCGATTTTCAAGGTCCAAGAAGAGAATATCGACACAGCAATTTAATACCATGCACTAGCCTGTCCAACCATATCTCTCTATGAAAGACTTCCATGGCTAGTGTGACTGTAAAACAGAAAAGAAAACTCTTCCGATATCTCTTGTTGGCTTCTCGAAGAAAAGGATTCATGTTGCCATGATTACTTAATTGTAACCGGATTCCCTTTCGCTCATTCAATATATCACAAGGCTGTGGTGCATCTATAATTCGGCTACCGGGGTGGGTGGTTCGTATTTGGTTAAATGCTTAATATATATTAGGTTTCCCATAGAGCTTAGGATTGGCTAACTCGTGTTCAACTGCTGTTGACACGAAACCCTCCTCCACTTCAGTCATCCTCATTCTCATTCGAATATTTGCTACTACCACCAAGATCTGTGCCAGTGGCGGCTCCATGTCGGCTTACGCCAGGCACTTCACCGCACACCACCAGACCCTCCTACTCGCTGGCGTCTCAAAGTGCAGTCGTGCGGTCGCGCTGCACCACTTGTACGCCAGCAGTAATGTATAGGCAAACGACTTAAGCGCCATCCATTTTAAGGACTAATTGCTTCGGCTGGTGAGTTGTTACACACTCCTTAGCGGATGACGACTTCCATGTCCACCGTCCTGCTGTCTGTAGCAATCAACACCTTTCATGGTATCTATGATGCGTCGTTTATTACGTTTGGTTCATCCCACAGCACCAGTTCTGCTTACCAAAACTTGGCCCACACACAGATATCTTCTACGCCGCTGTTTGGATGGCGCGCCCTGACAGTGGGCGGCCCGGCGTCAACGTTGCAATAACATTATGCAAGAATGCTATAGTACGTACCCATTTATTGTTTGAGAATAGGTTAAGATCATTTCGAACCTAAGGCCTCTAATTATGCGCTTTACCAGATAAGAATAGAGTTCGAAACGTTGCGTGCTCCAGCTATCCTGAGGGAAACTTCGGAGGAAACCAGCTACTAGATGGTTCGATTGGTCTTTCGCCCCTATGCCCAATTTTGACAATCGATTTGCACGTCAGAACTGCTTCGGTCCTCCATCAGGGTTTCCCCTGACTTCAACCTGATCAGGCATAGTTTACCATCTTTCGGGTCACATCCTGCACACTCACGGTATGTTGTGGCACGGTGGCAGGCCCCCGAGGGAGCCACCACCGGATGCCGGATACAACACCCGGGGATGGAGGGACGCTGCGTAGAGCCGCACCCGTAATCCCGCACAACTCAAGTTATGTTTTTTGCGCCTTTGGTGTTCCGGAGGGACGACCATTGGCTCGCGCGCACGATAGACTTCTTGGTCCGTGTTTCAAGACGGGTCCCGGAGGTACCTCGATTTTATCATTGCCGATCGACAGTCCGCCGGCCCGTTGCGGGAAGGCTGACGGTGGAATCCATCACGCGCCCGACTGCAAACACCACGTGCAGTAAGCTCCAGCTCGCGGCACAGGTCTTTGGAACTGAGCTTCGCTACGGTTCAACATGTCATTTTCTTCATTAGAAAAAGACAAATCATGTTCTTCGTCTTCAAAGCCACTTGGATACACTCCATCATTTTGAAAATTATGTTCTGAATCATTCTCGTAACCGGACTTGTAACGAAATTGATGAATGATAAAATCATCGTGGTCCGTAACAGACTTTTCCGAAAGAACAGCTTATCCGATAACTTTGAATTCAAATGAGCCAACGGCTCCGAGCGGCGCTGCTGGCGGTGTAACGGTGCGGTCATTGTCAACTGACTGATGTTGTGGTTTTTTCATCAAACTTAGTTGATGGGTAGTTGGCAAGTCACTATTCAGAATGCTCAAGAAGTTTTGCTTAATTTTTCGCTTCAACGTGTCTCACTTTCCCACTTCAACTTTTTTTCACTTTTTTAAATTTGTTTATTATGACAACAATGGTGAGCATCTTATCATACATTTATGTAGTTCAAAATGTTACAATATATACTGTATGCTCTCTTCAGAAGCCAAATGGCTTAATGATGTTTTTTATAATGATAGAGCGTGCTTATGACATATTTTATCATGACTCGGTTAAACAAATATGAACGAGCTTTATTATTTACTTACTGAACGGTTTTATGGGGGAATAGATTTCCTCGTCAATTATTAAAAACTGACTGTTTTGACTTCACCTTTCTGCTAGAAAAGGTTATAAAAACAGCCAAAAGTAAAATAATTAACTATACATCTTTCGCTTCATTGAAAGCCGCTTTTAAACAAAATAGCATATGTATTGCAGTAATAAAGCCTTTATAAATTAGAATAAAAGCTAAAAGGCAGTAGGATTGTTACTTGGGTTGGGTGTGGTTGTACAAACTAAATGTGTTTTCCCAATGCGAAACCACTACCACACGTTGTGAGTGGCTACAGAAGCACCTGTTGGTTTAGATGAAGTTAAAATTGGCTTTTTAGCCTTACATTAGATTTTCCTGTAGATTTAAATTTTAATCGGCTCAGCGTGGCTATTTGATTTAATTGATTTTGATTTGGTACACTCCGGTCCAAATCAGAAATAAGTTTAATGTATAAATAATTTACTATTCGTCATTCGAATTCTTCGTATCGTTTACCAAAACGAATCATGCTGCCAAACCAACACTTTTATCCAATCCAGTGATTTTTCGTGAAAGTGTAGAGGTGTTCTCGGTTTCTAATAAGGCGAGTCTCTTATCAACATATTCTTACCCTTTCCTCATTTGACCTGCATTCGGTGCAGGTATTACCTTAGTCTTAGATCAACAGTTTTTACTCATTGATGATGTTTGTTATTCCCAAACATCATCGGTTGGTTCTTTGTGTAATTACTGCTGATCTGGCAATAACGGAGTAGCAACGTGAGGCTATGAATCATGCAAATGCTCTCATGCTCATGTAAGAATTTCTTTTCCTGTCCAAAGCAGTGTCAAACATAAGACGCAGTTTACGGTGTGAAGTATGCCCATCAGCAAAACTTATCAGTTTTTACCTAATTAATAGTAACCTACTCTACTTTAGCACTGATGTGATAGTTTCTTGATGACGAAGGAAGAAATGAAGACACAACTGAGTAAAAACCACAAACACTGGTTCCTGTAGTCCTGAAGTTTGTTCAAGATTGTTGCTTGTATTTACTCGGCACGTGATTTGGATCTTATTGAATAACCACAGCAAATGTAGCCGTAGATCATAGAAAAAGACTTTGTGGCGTTAGATCAGGGATATAAACGTTGTCCCAGTATTTAAACGATTTAAAAAATATATATATAACACTTACTAAGAGCCTTTACAATTCACCATATTTGAAAATGTATTGCTCGAGGGTTTAAGAAACAATAACTTTGTCGACAGTTGTCATTAACTTCAGGTAGCTCAGAAATCATTTCCAATGATTCAAAAACTAATGTTTAAATTCTTTTATTTTCTGCATTTCTGAGAATACTAGTTTATTTATCAGGTCATGGAATCGTCTCACCAATTTAATAATTCATAAGGCTCTCAGCAGCACATCATCACATACTAATTCGCTTAGCATCGCCTTGTTTAAATATTCAATGCTCACCCCACGAATGTTGTGAATCCATATGAGTACAACCTTTTAAAGTGTTTCGGCTACTTTAATCTGGAATGATACACTTTTGCTACCAGAGACAAACATGAAAGCAAACTGTCTTTATTTCTTAGGCTTAGAGCCAGCTAAAAACCGCAGCAGGCAGTCGAACAGCAGTAGAAACGTCCGGAAAAATATAAAAAAGGGACGATGAAGGGTAAAGTGGGCAACACTAGGATATTGGTATCGTTTGTTGAGATAAAAAGTGCTATATCTGCAGGGGAATGCGAAAATAAAGGTACTACAATCAAAAGCAGACACGTTGAATTCTCAATTCATAAATTGAAACCAACAACACTTCCAGATTGAATTTTGAATTTTTAGTTCTGTTAATGGTATGGATTAGAGTTTGCTTGCAATAAAGAATTCAATAAGTGAAAATTGGAAGAAGCTATACAATTGGGTAGAAGCATTACAACTCTTCACATATCCAGAGAATAATCTTAAAATGCCTGACTCAAAAACTAACCATTTTAGCTGTAGATCAGCTTATACATCTTAAAATTTAAAAGCTGGTGACTCCTGACTTGTCAATACGGGAACTTGCCAACAAATTTGATCTACCTAAATCCACTATTCGCGGTGTGCTCAAATTATTCTCGGAACGTTTGATGGACGAGAGGAAACCGAGATAAAAGATTAAAGATCCTGTCATGGACTAAACGGTGTAGAGAATATTGAAGGAATACCCGAATCTCTTTGTTCCAACAGTCGCTCGTAAAATAGGAATATCACCTGGTTTTATCCAAATATCAAAAAAGCGTTTGAGACCGACGTCGTATAAAGTAAAAATAGTTCGAAATCACAACGACAAACAGAACTTGACAGCAAAATCACGGGCTCGACGTTTGCATTACAGAAATTTGTGCTTTCACGCGTTACACGGTGTTCAATAAGTTCGAATACAAGTTTTCATCATTGCGTAGGTATGCGCCATGTACATATTCTGCATTGGTATTGGTGTCAGCTTTAGCTTCATTCATACGCTACCGAATGTGCGCGGTGTTGACATTCTGTTAGTTGTTGTTTGTTTGTTACGCGCGATGAAAGAGTATCGGGACTTCGTAATTAAGCGTTTTTTGAACGGTGAGCGACCCGGCGATATATTCCGGCTGCTGAAATCGCATGGGGTTAAGCGGAACTTTGTCTACACGACCATCAGGCGATACCGGGAGACGTCCTCGACCAATGACCGTGCGAGATCCGGTCGGCCGCGTTCAGCGAGGACGCCACGGGTCATCAAGATCGTGAGGGAGCGAATTCGGCGCAAAAAGAACCGCTCAATCCGGAAAACGGCTGCAGATCTCAACGTTTCCATTGGAACCGCTCACACCATACTCACCAAGGACCTTGGTTTCAGGCCTTACAAAAAACGTAAGGTCCATGGCGTTTCGGAGGCTACCAGCAAAAAGCGGTTGGATCGAGCTAAGAGGATCCTCTCTCGGCACGCTGGTCAGGAGTTTGTTTTTTCGGACGAGAAACTGTTCGTGCTGCAGCAGCCGCACAATGTGCAAAATGACCGGGTGTGGGCGCCATCGAGGGACAGCATTCCTGAATCCAATATAAACATCCCTCGGTTCCAAAGTGCCGCGTCGGTGATGGTTTGGGGGGCAGTATGCAAACGTGGTAAGCTACCCTTGGTGTTTATTGAAAAAAACGTCAAAATCAACGCGGCGTACTACAAAACTGAGGTTTTGGAAAAGGTTGTTGCCCCCAGTCTCCGAAGCCTCTACGGCGATGAGCACTACGTGTTCCAGCAGGACGGTGCACCAGTCCATACGGCAAATGTGGTTCAAGCCTGGTGTCGGGACAATTTAACCGACTTTCTGGACAAAACTTTGTGGCCTCCCAGCTCCCCGGACTTGAATCCTCTCGACTTTTTTGTTTGGTCCTATATGATGGCGAAGCTGAACGAATACAAGGTCAGCACTTTGGATCATTTCAAGACGGTAATTCTCAAAATCTGGGACGAAATGCCCATGCAGTCCGTGCGTGCCGCCTGCGACGCGTTTGAGAAACGTTTGAAGCTCGTTAAGGAGTACAAAGGGGGGGTCATTCCAAGAGAAATGTTGTAAACGTTCCTTGTAAACATAGCTTTCAATAACATAAATCCAAAAAATAAAAAAACATGTTTTCATTTTTTTAACAAATTTTGAAAGTGTATCCGAACTTATTGAACACCGTGTATTGTGGAGGATGAATCCTGGAAAATCTTAAGCAGCTTCAAAGGCTGTATTCGGCCACACTGGTGAAGGGAATAATGAACCGGCCCTCACCGTTTAATAAATTATCATGGCATTATGGGCTCCTGTCAATAGAGACAATAGCTCACAACGGCGATACACAGTTTGGTGATCCTAAAATATTGTTCTTTAATTAAATCTAAAACTTCCTTTAAAGTAATTTTTTACATTATTATCATTTATGAAATTACGTGAGTGTTAAGAATATGTTTAAAACTTATATTTACATACATGCAGTTAAAAATGAAGGAGTAAACGAAATCTATTTTCATCTTCTAGTGTCATTGGCTTAAATGTATCCTAGATCGAAATATATTATATCTATCCAATTTATCAATATTGGCATAGTTTCTGATCTTAAAATAAATGTTTAAGCTATTGTGAGTATGACTAAAATTACAAAAATCAGTAAATGAAATTAAAAATATAACTTGAACTTAGGCTAGGAACGAAACACACAAAATCCATTGCCCGCAGCACGAGGGTTACAGAACTAAACTACTTCTTGTAAGTAAATGTTACATCTAAGACACACAAGCTAGTTTTAGTTGCTAGAAAAGCTGCTGGGAAAAATACAGTGTTTCTGGTCCCGGTCCGAACAGGCTGGTTTTCTTTTCTTCTTTGGTATGATATGCTACAGCTAAGCATTTCAAGACGAAGAAGGCATCGAAATTTCCCAAAAAAATACCTTGCTTGACAAGCAATTTGCACATTTGGCAACAAAAGAGTAAATGTTTCGTCACTACAGGCAATCAACAAGGAAACTTACCAGAAAGAGTGCCTGCAGAAGCGATTGCTACCCCATTTTGGTCCGACTTGCCATCATGCCATTATGTTAAAACTGTGATGGAGTGGTATGCAGCAAATTAAATGAATATTGTACCAAATAAATACCGAATGATTATGATTAAAATCTAAATAAAACAACTAGATTTGAAATATAATGCGAAATTCGTGTTTAACTAAGTAAAGTTTTGAGGTGTCTGGATTGTTGTCCCCTAGTACATCGATCATAAGGCACTTCAATCAAATCCATTCGTGTTGAATTTGGGATGTCCCTTTGCATTTCTCTTGCTGGTTTATAGTTCTTCTTTACTAGTTCATTGCCTTTTGATCTTTTTTTTAATACACAATGAATGATAAATAAATGAATGTGTGTTATGTTTCGAATTTTTTTTTATTGATCGTTAATCAGGATTTGCTTGTTCGATGTCTCTTGTTTCAATATTTTAGATTCGTCTGGTTGTAATTTGTAAATATATTAGTTTACGTTTCCACAGATATTTTTTAATTGATTACCCTTATTATCAAGTCGTTTATTATAGTTTATAATTGTTATATACCATAATTGTTATTTTTGTGTTTCCTATACACGAAGTAACGATACTATAATTGTTATTTTTGTACTCTACATACACGGAGTAACGATTATGATGATGTAGAAGGAAATATTTTTTTATCACCAATAGGCTCTAGGAGGGAAAGTAATTTTGCTAGAACGAAAAATATGAAGAGAAAGTATTGATAGTTCCGTTAGAGTACGGCAGGCTGTGAAAATTGAATAAAAGCAGTTGAAATTGAGTGGAGGGCTATTTTGTGAAGACAGTACCCGATCAAGCACACATTTTTTTGCCACATTACTCACGTGCTGGGTAGGCAAGGGGAAGATATCCCCTTGAGTACTACTTTTCAAATGCCCTTCGCTTAATTTTAATTAACTAACTTTTATAAACAATTTCACAGCCTGCCGTACACCAACGGAACTATCAACAAAAAAAAATCCTTCTACATCATCATAGTTTAGTTTATTTTTAATTTGTAGGTTACATATATTATTTATTCATTTATTTATATTTTCTTTTGGTCCAATCAATACTCTCATACTTTGCTTTTCTAATGTATTTCCTATCATTTCCCATTTTATGCTAAAAATTAAGTAGTTTTCCGATCACATGAAACTTCAACTGTCGACTGGAGGTTGCGTGTTTGATATCTAATTTAGAGTTTGATATCATCCCACAAGTTTCTTACCGAATGACAACGGATCTGGATGTGATAGTTCCCTTAACAGTAGATTTAGTCTCCTACGATATTGTACAACTGTAAATGTTCTGCTATGCTACGCTATTTCCGACTATTACGACTAACTTTTTTTGCAAAATCTAACCAACTTCATCGGTTTACATCCACTGGTTGGATGGATCGATAGCCAATATAACCTATACGACCTATTTGATCAATTGGTAGTCTCGATAATAAAGCCAATCAATCCAATCCTACATCAACTGGTAGGCGACACATTATAATCCACGGGATTATAAGATATTTTCGACCAATTGGTCAAAAATGAGAGTTATCGATGAGTTAGGAGAAGAGCCCATTATTTGACGATGATTATGTGAACTACCAGCTAATGTAGCAAGGCAACTGCCTATAGCACTGGACTGTTTTAACTAAACGATTTGATCACGGTTGTACTGTGGTATGTTTCATGGTATGGGAATGTTTCATCATGTTCCTGTATGAAGGACCAAAAACGTATAGTGGGCCCGTAATCAGAAACACGTATGCGCAACCCAAAGCTACAGGGGTCTAGAGAGAATTTCTTTCCAGAAACAAGTTCGCAGAAACACACCAAAACCGAGCGCTCCCCTAGTAAAAAGTCCCACTAGATGGGGAAAAGAACATTTATTCACGAAATGTTAACAACAGGAAGTTGTCAGTTCCATTCTTTTCATTCCAAGATAAGGTGTTATATAAATATTTGAAAAATTCAGAGAAATTAATATGTTTTTCTTATCTTGATTTTCAAATCAACTTACCTTGAAGCTTCTGTTAGAAAATTTGGCTGAAAGTAAAATTAATTAGGGCTATATACTGTTCCTAACTTATTGCTACAATTCTTTTGAGGTAGGGTCCAGGTTGTCGTCTCGGTGTTTCTGCTTTTGAAGAGCTGACTTCAGTAGCGCTTATCCAGACTCACGATGTGTCACATGGTACTGCTCACGGTTATGGGATAGGGAAGAGAGCAGGAGAAAAGAGAGAAGCATTAGTAATTGGTAACATACTGTGCGCATGTGAAATTATCATGGTTTATGGTAATATTCTCGAAACGGTCGTTCAGAATGGTTCGACGGATGTTATAGACGACAAGAAACATTTTACTACGAGCTACACTTAGGAATATCAGGGGAATGATCCCCCATCGCATCTTCAAGTGATCATTACAAGCTGTCCATTTGGTTCAGGCAATTTAAACGTAGATGTGGTAGCTTGTTCACACGTAAAATCTGCCGCGACCAAGTCGACAGAACGCACCCATAACCCTTTCAAAACCGAAGGGCAGCGAGGAGAAGAGCCCATCATTTATCCATAAACTGTTAGCAACGGAGATTTGGCATTTGCATTCTCGCCAACTCGCTTCAATCGGGTGCCGTGATGGTCCCTCCCACGATTAGATGAAATTTGCGTAGTAGAATACAATTTAAGAATGAAAATAAAAATTCTGATATCCACTGGTTTGTTGTTGAAAAGGTTGAATAATTAGGTTTGTATTAATATCTTAACAGTCCTGGAAAAGTTGAAAAACATAGAAGACTATTCAAACTATCGCAGATGAAATTTCAATAAAAATACATTTTTCCTTTTTCAGCAGCAGATTAGTCTATCAGACATCATCTCCAAAGTTTAATACTATTCCAGTTGCATTTAGAAGACAAAAATTTGAATGATCAAAAGTTCCGGTTTTTTTATATTTTTTTTTAAATAGATGTAATATTTCATTATATTATCTTTAATAATCCTACAGCCTTTCATAAGCACATACCAGTCCTCTATGGAAACAGTAGTTTAAGATCAGAAGTACAGTTTTAATGTTTACATTATGCTGGAATGTTGAAAAACAAGTTGAGCCTCTAATGTTTGTCATATGGCTCTGTGTTCTCGTGATAAATGGTTTGGATGGAGATGATCGGCAAAATAATAATTAAATGAGAATGTGAAGTATGCAATATGATTTGTAGGTCCGAAATCTTCAGTCATGCCATACCCCCATGCTCTGAAATTGTTAATTTGACAACAGTAACCAGGTTACGCCAACCAGCGCGCTGGAACCTTATTTTAGCTGGCATTTTTCTGGGATCATTTGTCTCGAGGAGGTGTGAGATAGGAACTGCTGGACCGGAGGTTGGCCACACCCTCCTTTCAGGTTGTCAACTCACCATTTGAAGCCAAATATGTATTATTGGTTTAGATGTATTCTTCTTCTAGACTGGCGCAAAAAAAAAAAATTTGCAAAATTTCATCCACACCTAAAGGCTGTTGTTGCTACGACCATAGCACCGGCAACCCGGCCCGTAGTGCCTATACAGCAGACAACTAGCCAAGGCTAGAGGCGCTCGAGCTACTTGTAATACAATAAGAACAATGCAGTTTGATTGTTTTATCAACTATCCATAAGCTAAATTGGAATGATCTGATCAAGATTGTGTGCTTCTGAAAATTTGTTCCTCCAAATAAATCCATTCTAAAATCTTAAATGTAAGTTGTTACAATAGAAAATTAATATTGTAAGTTATAATTTCTTATTTATAAACTACGGCTTAAATCGCACACAGATACAGATCGAAAGCATTTGAAGCGGTCCAAAATATTTCCCGAACTGATCGAGCAGGATCGAGAGGTAGGTTAGGAAATCAGTGAAAATCGATGCTAGAATTATATTTAATTATTTATTGGTCAATTTAGAACGAGTTCGATGCTCAAAAATCTACCCGAATTATTTGGTGTGAGGATTACGCCTGGTGAAGAGCGGTAGGTCACTATGAAGTTAATGTTTGCTAAAAAGTTACGATATTTCTATAATAACCTCAGCAGATTGTAAAGTTACAAATTTCGGTCGTTTGATGAGAAAATTGGCCTTATTATACACTACTAAATGTAAGTAATTATTGTTATATGAAATCATCCTACATTGACGTTGATATTGTTTCTTGCTTGAAGCAATTAATAAATAAATTGTCTATCAAGAGTAGTGTTTGGTTTTGTGCAACTGTTATCGAATAAAATGAGACACATTCATTTGTTTGTAAGTTTTTAGTTTGTGGATAAAAATTACTGGAACTAGATTATGGTGTAATGTACTGGTAAAGTTTACAATTACAATTGGTCAAGTGGTTACAGGGACGGCACCTTCGAGGCACACAAAAATTATGTGCACTCAATTTGAAAACCTTTACAGATTAATCGAAAAACACCACTGAATTCAATATTCAACTGTATCCCGTGGAATCAATACATTCAAGAAGCATTAGACGAGCAAACGGAGGGGTGGAGGGGAGGCAATGGGAATTGCAGGCCTCTTCAAGCTTCGACCCCACCTTTCGGTTCAGTATACGCAGAGATGGCGAATGATCAATTTGTATTCCCTAGCATAAAACTTGTTGCAATTCAGTTGAAATATCTTCAATATGACTTAATTAAGTCACAATGAAGTTAATGCTATCAACGATGACGATTTGGCGTTGCTTGGGTTGTACAAACAAAATGATGAAACGCGTTAGACTGCAACTGCAGCGAGAACATGGAGGCCAAAACCAGCACAAGAAAAGTTGTACCGGCAATGGACAGCGGTTATGGACACCGTATGAACGCATAGCAAACGTCGACCCCGAACAGATGTCAGGACAAGAGTTTTACGTCACCAAATTCGGGTTGACTGTTCTTCACCCGGAAGAAGCAACTGTCCAAATTCACGAAAGAAATTCCTTGTTTGACAAGTGATATGTGGTTGTGACACAATGAGTCAGCGCTTTATCACATCTGGCACAGTAAACAGGCAATTTCAGATACAAGAATGTCGCCAGAAGTGCCTTTTTGAAGTTTTACGGAGGCCAGACGCTATTTTGGCTGGATTTGTATAGAAAGGATTCAAGGACGCCGGACTATTCTAAGACAATAATATTTGACTTATAAAGGTCAATGCTTCGAATACCCTGGAACTACATCCAATCCAGAAATATTGAGCCATCCTTTGGGCAAAACTTTACATAGCCCTTAAAGTGCTGGAAGATGAACTATATTTGAAGAGAAAATGGTTGAAACTGTCGAAACTAATTCATCTTATCATTGCCCAAAATCTCATAAGCAATGTCAGGGCTAAAGTGAATGCAATTATACATATACCAGGTGGATGCTGCATAGCAGGATAGCAGGTGGATGCTGCATATTTTGATTGGCGTTACACAGTAATTTACAACTCACACTTTGGATTGAAACTTTCTCCATGGAACAAGCACCTATCCATTTTACCCCAACTCTCCTGAAAAAAGAAAGCGCAAAACTAATGTGGGTGATGGTACCCGAGCAGGAGACAACAACATATGAATACCTAATTTTGATCTTGATAGCTGGCCTTAGTATAAAAAAGCACAGATTAAGAGGTAAAATATCTAAACAAAATACCCAAGAATTGCAAGCAAAATATCTCTCGAATAACAAAACTTGTTATTTCGGATACCTGGGAATACCTGAGAGGTACTATTTTGGTATTGCCTTACCTCAATTTGGTTTTCGCATAACATTGTGGAAACAATTTTGTTGTATTATCCTCAGGTATTTTACCTCTTAATCTGAACTCTTATACCAAGGTCAGTTTTCAAGTTATTCGTTCCTGCTCGGGTAGTTATCCTCCGCCGATAACAATTCACTTATAGAGTCGTAAAAGTGGTTTGCAATGTTTCCTATTCGATTTTTTTTTACTTAAGTTTCTATGTGTTGGATTGATGTAAGTAGAGCACGATCGATGAGCATGGTTTATATGTCAACACATACGTTTTATTTTTTTCCAAGTAATTATCTTAAATTACTTAAAAATCAGCTTACTGCTGCTTGAGTTACACTTAATCAAATCTTTAAAATTCATGTCACTTTCCTGTCTAGCACAAAGTTAAAGAACTGAGGCACGGAAATAACTCAGCTTTCCTTCTTACAATTTGTTAGATAAACAAAACCCCTGCCCCCCGCCTTCAAGACATTCCACTATCTGCAGTTGTATTCTATTCGAACAGGAAGTGGACTATTTAGCTTCGAAAAAGGTCAAACGGTGCCATCATCGGCATCTGTTGTGTGTTGGGCGATTGGGCGGCTGGCGTGGGGCTGAGAAAAAGTGAGCATGGAACATTTCGAAATGGAATGAAGAGCTTTGTTAATCCAATAAATCCTTTAATCTTCATTCCCCTGCCAATGGAATCGGTTATGTAAACGGCAAGGGAGCTTCCTCTTGAATTCTTGGTTTGAAGTTTTGCCAATGGAAATTGGTTCCGTTTGTTGATAGAGTATGATTTCATTTGCTAGTAGATGAATTTTGTCATTCAAAACTTAACTGAAGGTCATTCATGGAGAATGCAAAACCGAGATTGTTTTTCCGTCATATAAACATGGGTTCTCAGTTGAAAAAAAAACTTATGAATATTATGTTTCATGAAAATGTCACATATTCATTGAATAATGGAAGACTGTGGAACATGTGTGCATAAAATTGTAGTGATTCAATTTTTTAAGCATCTCAAATCCTGATCCAAAATTCGTATGAATCTACAGGGTAGGCCCAAATAAGTGACGCATGAAACAAAGACTGTATCTAAATAATTTAAATGTTTCTTTGTTATTCTGTTTCTTATATTTTATTGTTTATGTGTTCATATTTACATTTCGATTCTAATGCGTTAGCTTTGCCCTTAGTCTCTTCGGAATTATTGCCCTTAGTCTCTTCGGAAAGGTATTACAAGCGGCACACACCTGATTTTCGGGGATTTCATCCCATATCTTCTGTATGGTAGCTTTGAATGTTTCAATACTCATTGGTTTGAGATCTCGAAAGTGAGCTCCCATCATTCCCCATATAGAGAAATCCAGAAGATTTGCATCTGCCGAAGAAGCTGGCCATAATTCCTCAGGAATGAAGTCTGGCAAATTCTTGGTACACCATGCTTGGGTAATCTTTTCCATGGGACGGTGCAGAATCCTGTTGAAACACCCATTTGTGGTTACCGAACATCGTTGAAGTATGCTTTTTCAAATGCTTTTCGAGGACCTCTTTTACGTAGTATGCTGCGTTGATTTTTACACCCTTATCAATGAAAAGCAGTGGTAGCCGATCTTCCGCAGAAATTGCTCCCCAAACTATGACCGAAGTATGATTTTGGAAGCGTTGAACTGCGCGAATTGAAGAAGGGATATCCTGAATACTCGCTGCATAGACCTTGTCATTTTGAGCGTTGAAACTTTGTTGCAATACGAAAATTTTCTCATCCGAAAACAAAATCATGGAATCACCGTGTCGACGAAGTGATTCGCGACAACGAGTGACTCTGTTCTTCTTGTTGGCTTCCGAAAGTCCGTGAATTTTTCTTTTCTTGTACGGCACCAATCTCAAATCCTCTTTGAGAACTGATCTGATAGTTTTCCTGGAGACGTCCATATCCTGAGCCAGTTTATATGAAGAACGACAAGGAATTCGGCGAATTCGCTCACGTTTACAAGCCGTTTGGTACGTACATTCTTCTCAACGTCCGGTCGATTAATGTGCGGCATATTCCTTCTTTCGGGGTCTCGGCCAGTATCTGGTTAGGCCGCTTTCCCTCCAAATGCAACTGTAAAATCCGTTGTCTTTTGAAATCCATATTTTTTTTAGGCACTTCCTGTCGACGGGATCTAGTGAACACTAGTTTGTTTACATATTAATCAGTCCCTCTTTAATGGCCAGATGGCTCTTGCGATGGCTAGAAGAATTCTACACCGAAACAAAATACTGCGTCATTTATTTGACTATTTAGATATTTAGATCAGAAATGATCTGAATGGCTGCATCTTGTTGTTCTATATTTGGTTTTATACCAAATTTAGATTGAAAATTTTGCATCTTCCAAGAAAACTGATTTGAATTTTGCAATCACTTTTTTTACCTGATCAATTTTTGTTGTGGTACAGGCAACAATGCTTAAGATATGACATTCAGTCTGTTTTATCTGTCAAGCAGAGAGGTAGCATGCAGTTTTGAATTAATATCCTAAGAGTCCTGGAACAGCTGAAAAACAGAGTAGATTATTCCAATAATCAAAGATCAAATGTCAATAGAAAAATGTATGATACTGTGTAAGTACATATGTAAGGTAGCCACCATCCCTTCTAAAACATTGTCATTGTTGCTCCACTTAATAGCTAGATCAAATTGAGTTGCCGGTTTGTATTCTCAGTAACGCTGTATGAAGGGCCAAAAACGGTGGGGTGGACCCGTAAGCAGAGACACTTACGTGAAACCCGCGGGAACATGAGATTCTCCTTCCAACGTTACGATCCAACATATCGAATAACCCAATTCGCAATACTTATTAAGCATTCCACAGGATAGCTTGTTAAGAAGAGCGCATCACTCTCACTGATACTGTAGGAGTAGAATTCAAAGCATCACAATCGAATTGGTAGGATAAATAAAATGATACTGTTTGTTCCCTCCTAAACGCCGGTTGTCATACCACTCCATTGTCCAATTCCAACTTGAGTGATACCCTGATGCTCCCTCCATTCCCAATATATTTTAAATGTCACATAATAATATACCAAAAATAGTGAATGAATATTACAATGATAAAACATACAGCGAATGAACATTATAATGAAAAATTATCTAATGAATGAATACAAGAAAGATGGCAAAAATTCAATTTTTGAGCCTGAAAGTTGAAATTGATTTTTTAATTAATTATTTTACAAAACTTGCGATATCCATGGATGATCTGAAATTAAATAGCATATTAAGAATAGTTAACCAAGTCTCATAAGCACTACAGTGATTTCAATGAAATAAATTTGAATGCAATAATATCACATAATTTAATATCATAACATAACATAATAAACTGACGTTATAATGAAAAATAATAATACGAGCAAGCCAGAAGAATATATCCCCGTAACTTAGCTGGTCATCCACTCATTGAAAGACTTCCCGTAGAGTTCTAAGGAACTAAGATTAGTATTCGTTCGCTGTTGCAGCTTCTATAGAATAAGAACTTTATGTGGTTCAAAACAAAGGGATATATTGAACCCCAGGGTGCTGAAATTAAAAATTAGATACGTATTAATATCTTAATAGTCTTGGAAAAGCTGAAAACATAGAGGATGATAGGGGATGATAGAGGGGGCTGATAAATCTAAAAAAAAATGGGGTTAATCGTCTTTGCAAATGGATATTGATGCATATCAATTATCAATTATCAAATTAGAATCCATTTAAAGACAATTCAAAAATGACCTTATATGAATTTTCAAAAACTCATAGGTTTTTGCTTGATGAGGGTTTTATTGTCTAATTTTTTATTTGTACATCTTCACGTATTATTTATTAACATAGCTTCACATATTTAATTTAAAAATCTTTCACATATAAAGTAAATTTCTTTTGATCCTTTGAATCAGAAAACCTTTTAGCTGAAATAGGTACAGAGCAATGAACCTGTGTACCAGGTTTTGTCTGTGGCTATATAATTCCTCAAGTTCTTCTGACATGTGTGCATACTGTTCAGCTGATATGAAGCAAATATTCAGTTTTGTAATGACTAAAATATTTACCTGCACTTAGTAATTCAGAAAAAGCACCGAAAAAGGACAGAAGTGCCGCTAAATCATTAAGGGCTGTGCCAACAAATAATGTGTGATCAGCATTAACAATTCAGGAATGAGCAATAATAGATGAGAAAAGATCTTCGGATAATCTAATTGTGAACGGTCAATCTGTCAAATAAAGCAACAGCTACTTGTATATGTGCAAATAAATATGACTTTATTTCCGCCAAACGATATAATTTGAGCACTAAACTACTTGCATATGGCTTGATTTTTTTTTGGATTCTCCCATTAAAATAGTAAAATGAGCAATAAATAATTGAATAACCACAATAAAAAAATCAAAAATGTCCTAGGTAGAAGAAACAGTTACCCATCTTTAAATTCAAAAATAATTTGATATCGTGAAAACTTTCCCATGAAATAATCAAAAACACCATTTGAAAACTGAATGGGTTCCAGAGAGCAGAAAATAAATGCATGCAAAAAATTTGAAATGAGCCATAAAAAGTTGGTAAAATAAACAGAAATTAATGTGTTAAAACTGGAAGTCCTTATCATGGAGACAAGGTCCGGAAATACCAGCATCTGTCTGTTCCGGAGCATCCTTAAGTTTACAAACGCGTAATCATCATACTGTTTAAAAAACTTGTTTTAAACGCCGGCACGCCGTCAAGTCATTCGAACGCCATTTCGATCATCCGAAAGGGCTAATTGTTGTTGCCCAGAGAGTACATCGAGAACCACTCAATATAAAAGTAAGTCGCGAAGTTTTACATGTTTAAGGCTTCTGACTGTTTGTAATCGCGGTGTGGTTGATGAGTGGATCAAGTACAAGGACGTTTGATTGACGTATTATCATTCAAAAATAAGAATTTACTGGCGTTGTTACCAATCTGCTTTAAAAAATGGAAGTCATTCAAATGAGTAGCCTTTTTCTTAGTGCTGCTTTATATTATAAAATCGCTCATATTTTTTTATTTCCGATTGTTGTTTTGATTTGTGCGCCTGAACATTGATAATGGTTTGATAACCATTTCAAAATTATCGCTGGTTGATTTTTGTACTTTCCCTTGGCATGGATACATTTTTCAACCGTATTTGTAAGTAGTGACCACATTGAATGATCTTGTTTACCGATAATATTTTTTCCATTCCACCGACAGTCTTATGATTATTGGTAAACTCAACAAATCATTTGATAAACATATCAATTGTAGAAGCTCAACAACTGTTATTTGGAATGTATACGTTCATAAGTCGATTTGCAAAAATATCATTGTCTATTGTACATTCTTGAACATTCATTGCTCATTTTACCGCTTCCATATCACAATTTTTAATTTGTCCCAAAACAAATCACAACTTTTTATGGCTCATTCCCAAATTGTATGCATGCATTTATTCTGATTTCTGGAACCCATTCAGTTTTCAAATGGTGTTTTTGATTATTTCGTGGGAAAGTTTCCACGATATCATATTATTTTTGAATCGCGGATGACCTGAAGCTGTACTACGTTATAAAATGTCCTGAAGACGCCCACTTTCTTCAG
>JAHHFK020001036.1:0-247719 GCA_024533555.2 Aedes koreicus
TAGACAACCCTTCCGCGAAGTAAGAGATGTTTTGGGAATGCGTGATCTTCCCCTACATGCAAGCGATTTACGAATTCCTTTGTTTGTCTCGATCTAAGAGTGTAATGTCATCACCCCTCCCTTTCACTCTAGTAAATTCCCTGCCATTGTGTCCCAGTTATATTATCCTTTTGTTTCCGTGCTACTTTGTACCTGCCCAGCAAGCCGTAGTCACCCATCTGCAGCTTAGTTCCTGTAAGGGACTACAGAGACCGAGGATTTGGAAGATGTCGCAACCATGAGCAGCAACAAATACCTGAAATAAGTTACCTGCCTAGCCCCTTCCAAACAATAATGTGACCCATAAACCTCGAGCTAGCCACGAGTAATTGGCACCCCTCTTTACTAAAAATCGAAATAGAAAAATTGTTAATTACAATATTGAATATCGGCTCCGCAAAGTGTTACACACGCCTGAGCCTAATAAATAAACGAACTGATTAAAAAAAAAAGATCAGTTATGGATAAAAATTAGAAGCACGAAAAAATCTGGTGAGTAAAAGAGGTAAAAGACATCAAAAAACCTACAACTACCTATGCAAACACCAAACATTGATAAGCTGAGCGATGAATACAAGTACCTGCAAGGCTTGCCGATTCAAGGATATGAAAATGTACTTGCGAAAATCCTCATAGGCTTGAATCATGGTCACCTATTAGCACCTGTGGAAAGACAATTGGGAGGTGAAGGCAAACCGACAGCCATGAGGACCAAACTAGGATGGCTAATATTTGGGAACATTTCCAAAACGGTAGAATGCGGAGTTATGATGCTGCACGAGGAGGAAGTTAATTTGAATACGCAACTACAAAAATATTTTTCTGTAGAAGACTTCGGTGTCAAAGTTCCAGAAAATCTACCAGAGTCAAAGGAGTTGCAACAAGCCAAAAAGAAAATAGATGAAACAATGAAGTAATCGCAATGGACGTTATGAAATTGGATTACTGTACCGAAATGATGAATTCCAGTTTCCTGATAGCTACAATTATGCTCTACAACGGCTTTGTAAGCTAGAAAAGCAATTAAGAGAATCACCTGAATTAAAAGAATGGATCATCAATATGTTCAAAGAGTACGAACAAAAAGGGTACATAAGAAAGCTTACTTCAGAGGAACTCAAAGAACCACAGGCTCGTGTTTTCTATTTACCACATTTTGTAACAGTAAATAAGAATAAGACACCACCAAAGCCGAGGATTGTATTTGATGCAAAAGCAAAGGTACAAGGAGTATCATTCAACTCAGCTTTATTATCCGGACCAGATCAGACTACATCTTTATACGGCATGTTATTACGTTTTCGGGAATTCGCAATAGCAGTATGCGGAGATATAAAAGAGATGTTTCTTCAAGTTCAAATTAGGATGCTAGATCAACATGCTCAAAGATTCCTGTGGAGAGATTGTGACAATAGAGAACCAGATATTTATGTAGTTCAGGTAATGACATTTGGATCAACGTGTTCACCAGCTTGCGCTCAAGCAGTGAAGAACTTCAACGCAGCAAGATATAGCGAGAAGTATCCAGAAGCTGCAAACGCAATAGTAAAGCAACACTATGTAGACGATTATGTCGATAGTTTCGCAACAACAGAGGAAGCGAAACAAAGGATTGAAGAAATAACAGAAATCCACGACAATGCAGGTTTCTATTTACGCAATTTTATTACGAATGATTACGAGACGATTATGAGTATTCCAAGTGAACGGAGACAACATTCAATCATCAAGACAATAGAAGATAAAGAACTTAGTGATGGAGAAAAAGTTCTAGGAATATATTGGGATACAGACAAGGATACGATCAACTTCAAGGTTAACTTTGAGAAGATACCGAAAGAAGTACGATCAGGTAGAAGATTACCTACGAAATCTGAAGTTCTGTCATTCTTGATGAGTGTATACGATCCATTAGGACTCATCGCAAACATAACGGTTCACGGAAAGATTTTAATGCAAGAGTTGCAAAAAGCTACTCCTGAATGGCAAGTCACGATTCCAGAAAGTTTGTCTCGTCAATGGGGAGAATGGTTGGAGATTATACAAATGGCACAACACATCAAAATACCGAGATGTATGACAGCCGGAAGTGCTTCATCCATAAGGCTACATACGTTTGTTGATGCGTCAGAGCAAGCATACGCAGCTTGTGTGTATAATCAAACGGAAACAACAATTAAATTAGTAACAGCGAAATCGAAAGTAGCCCCGATAAAACCTTTGTCAATACCAAGACTGGAACTACAAGCAGCCGTGCTTGGGACGCGACTAATCAACAAGGTCAAGGAAGAGATGAAACTTCCAGTCGAAAGCAGTACCATGTGGTCAGACTCACAAACAGTATTGGCATGGATTCGTAGCGAACAAAGGAAGTATAAACAATTCATCTCGCATCGAATTGGCGAAATATATAGAAACAACCACAATTGCACAATGGCGATGGGTACCATCGAGAGAGAATGCTGCCGATGAAGCCACGAAGAAGACTAGCGGTAGGACAAATTGGTATGAGGGACCTGAGTTTTTAAAATGTTCAGAAGACATTTGGCCAGCAAGGAAGACTCCTGAAAATACTGATGAAGACCTAAAGGAATATATTGCAGTACATACTGAGGAGGATTTCAACACAGTTCGAGAGAATTACTACTCAGACTGGTGGCGACTTGTGAAACATTTGATGGTTTTGAAAAAATATGTTCAATGGATATCGAAGAGCAAACATTTCGGCAGAAGCTTCAGTACAGAGGATAAAGTCAAGTCAATTCGCGACGAGATTACACCTAAACCCAAAAAATCAAGCAGGAAAACAATACGAGCCAGTCCAATAAATGTAGCAAAATCTATTCTTATGACAGCATCAATTTTATCATTGACTGATGCTTTAAAAATCAAACCCATTGAAGAGGATGGATTAATTTTCGACCATTTTTGATCGTGCATGGTAAGGCGAGGAATCTGGAGAATGAATATTCAGACAAACATTATACCATCGCAGGACGTAATGGCAATTCAGAACATCGAAGAGGCGATAAATCAATCAACACACGGGATAGATTCTTACGTTGGACCCGTCAAACAAATCAAATGATTGAGTCTATCAAACATCACTGTGAAGACGCAATTCAAATCATTATGCGCACAAGTAGATCCAAAAGGAGCAGAGGAATTCTTGGATTTTTAAAAGATTTATTTTTTGGTTCTGATGAAACTGAAGATGAAATACGCGCTATGAGAATTCATGAAGACGAAAAAGTTCATCAAATAGCTAACGCATTAGCCAAAATGAATGACAAAGCGATAGCGTCAACAAAACAGTTTAGCGATCAAATTTATATGTTGAAAACTGGACTAGAACATGTAAATGAAGAAAGAGGACATGAACATCTCTATCAAATCATAACAGAGACCATACTATTGGCACGAGAAATGGTGGATGATATAATGAACAAATACAAAAAAGTGCGTTCATATCCTTTGTCAAATGAAGAATTAATGTCGACACGGCAACAAATTGCAAGTCAATTACCACCTGGATACACGCTAATGGATGATTTCAATGCAATACGATATCAAAATCAAATAGTCAACGGTTCCATAATAGTAACGATGTGGACAACAGTTATTAGTCGGGAAACTTATGAGATTTTCAAAATTATAGCTATTCCTCACACGAAGAATCATACATTGATGAATGTAGATAATCCGTTAATTGCAGTTGGAAAACGAGGAGAATACTTTAATCCAGCAAAAGGTATTATAAAGCTTAATACAACACATTTTGTGACATCTGACGTACAATTGAGAAAAGAACCAGATTGTGCTGCTGCAGCACTACTACATGTCAAATCAAAGGAGACGTGTATTACGAGATAGCTACAGATACCATACGTGGAGTTGGTTCAACTATCGGAACCGAACACCATATTATACTATACGAATGACCCAAAGGCAATTCTGATACATTGCAATAATTCAGTTTTACCACCACCATACGAATCCGCAATTATAACCATTGATCCTGTTTGCAAAATTGAAACGAAGAGCGTTATGCTATACGCTAGTATAGTTGGTGAAAGTAAACAATCACTCACGTATTTTAAACCTAGGGCGGATATCAATTGGCCGGAATAGAATGCTAATAACGTCAGTATAGTAACAAATTCAGCGAAACCAAGAAGTCCATATATTTACAACATCAAGGAAGATATATTCAACGAGGACAACTCATACGAAGCGGAAATGGTAAACCACCGAATAATATCATTGGCATCAATTACACTATTGGCGATAACAGTTGCGTTTGGGATATACTACTTCGGCATCAGGCGATTATGGCAAACAAGATGTGACGGAGGAAACACCGAGGCATCATCCACACAACAAGCTTCAGAGCAAAATGTAATGTTTAATAGAAGAAGAAATTTTTCAAATAACATAGAAGAAAACAGAGTTTGAAATTATTAGTTAACAGTAAATGATGATTAAAAATAATACAAAACAAAAGAATTACAATTCAATATTCAAAATTAAATACATATTACGCCCTTTTACGGTATAGTAAATCTGCAGTTGATTTACGGCGGTGAGAATGTTAAGGTCGCTAATTAGTTTAATTGTTGTATTCCTGGTGCAGTTGAAAACCGGAATATAGCAGTCGCGCCAATCGATTTTACTCCCGTTCTATGAATTCAAACAGTGGCGCATCTAGTGCGCTCTATAGCGCATCAGATGCGCCATACAACGCACTAGATGCGCCATTGTTTGGACTTATGGAACGGGAGTAAAATCGATTGGCGCGACTGCTATATTCCGGTTTTCAACTGCACCAGGAATATAGGAAACTGCGTAAAAACCACCTATCATTGTCTAGACACGCCGCACAGGCAAAGAAAACAGATAACGAAATTAGGGATTTCCTTGTCATAAAACTCAGACGGTAGAAAAGATACGTCGCCACAAACAGGTAACGCATGACTTAGACAGAAGATGCGACGCGACAGTCAGGTAACGCATGAGAATGGAAACTGCTGAAAAGACAATAAAAATAGACAATCAGCAGAGGTAGGATTGGAAATATACCCAACGGTTGGGAAAGGCCGGAAAGGAGGTAAAAAGAACCAGATAGAAAGCAAGCAATAGGTTAAGAATTTCTTGTATATAAACAGTACCAATTATGTAATAAAATATTCAGTATTCAGTGTTCAGCCTTGAGTAAAGCAAGTCATTTAGATCGTTTAGATATCCGAAATACTGGTGAATCCGAAAGAGCAGAGCACTATCGTGCATCATTTGAAAACAAGTATAACCGTCTTACGTCGACGGAACTAGCTTTGATTTCAAAGGTTCACGAGGTTGCGAGTCTCCAGCTGATAGAGAACCCACTTTAACACTGTTTAACTATCATCCCTCTCTTCGCCGCAACAGATAAAAGTGCACGAAATGTAGTCAATCGTACAACCGGTGCAAAGATTTCATCGTATTCTGTGCCATACCGCTGGTTAAAGCCTTGGGCAACAAGCCGTGCCCTGAAACGCTTAACTTCTCCATCTGCATCTCGCTTTAGTTTGTACACCCATTTGCTTCCAAGTGCTCGCCTTCCTGGTGGCAGGTCCACGATTTCCCAGGTGTCATTTGCATCAATAGACTCTAACTCTTCCAACAAAGCACGCCGCCAAGCATCCTTGTGACGACTAGCTTGCGATTCTGTGTTGCTCCGAGGTATCTAGCTCTTCCGGCAGCTGTCCCGCTGTACAGGCGTATCTCTGAGGCAGAATACCCCTGGTGGTTCGCTCAGACCGACGGAATGCCGGCTCTAACGGATCATGTAACGATTCCTGAAAAATATCATCATCAGGAACCTCATCGTCATCATTAAAGAAACATTCAGTATAGACCCACAAATCATCAGGTTCATCACCTGTCACTGAAGTAGTTCTAGGTACAGTGTTAGGGAAAACAGTCAATGGGACAACAACTTCATCGTCTCGCGGTTCTACAATTGGGTCGAACGTATTGAGAAAATCTTACATTCCTGCTTATTGTCACTTTCCCGGTATGAGCGTCTACCAAACGGTACCCTTTTGTCCCTTCACTGTACCCCATGAACTTCAGCTTTACAGCCTTTTCGTCCAGCATGCCTTGTTTTTGTTTGGGTACATGACAATAAACATCGATACCAAATGGTTTGATATCATTCAGATTCGGTTTTTTTCCCCCAAAACCACTGCTCATAAGGAGTACTTTCGATCGAGCAAGATGGTAAACGATTTTGCATATAATTCGCCGTTACCACCGCCTCTCCCTAAAAACGATCGTCCAACCCTGCATCAATCAGCATACATCGTGCCATTTCAACGAGATATCGATTTTTTCTTTCAGCCACCCCATTCTGCTGGGGTGAGTATGGCGTAGTAAGCTGACTAATGATACCGTTCGACTTAAGATATTCTCGTACCTGTTTACCGATGTACTCGCCACCTCGATCAGACCGGAGCACCTTCGGCTTACATCCGAACTGGGTTTTTGCCATCTCGACAAACTCTTTCAGCTTCTCCATCGTATCCGATTTCTTTCGCACTATGTATACAACCGTTTATCTGCTGTGGTCGTCAATGAAGGTGAGGAACTACTTCCGACCACCCAAAGTAGGTGTTCGCATCGGACCACAGATAACGGTGTGCACCAGATCCATTATTGCAGATGACTTGCTCTCTGATGCTTTCGGGAAGGAACTTCTTTGCATTTTTCCTCTTATGCACACTTCACAAACATCGTCACAATCACATTCTACGACTTCAAAACCGTCTGCCAAATCACACATCTTCACAATGCCGTCACCGTTTCTGTGGCGTAATCGACGATGCCAGCCATGAAAGCAGTCACTGTCCTTCTGAGCCAACGATGCCGATTCACCATTTACTTGCAAAACAAAAAGGTTTCACTTCAGGTCTGCGTATGCACCGACAACACCGTCACGAGCGATTCCAGCTCCCTTGCAATCAAATGTCACCACAAAACCTTTACGCACGAGCATTTTCACGGACAGAAGATTCGTGTTCATTTCCGGGACGAACAAAACGTCTTCCACTGTTATAACGCAACTGTTGTTCTTGTCATCTAATACTTTCATCATACCCCGTCCACGACCCTTGGCTATCACTCTGGCACCGTTAGCCACGTGGACAACTTCCCGAACAGTTTCATCGAGGGTATCAAAAAAATCACGGTGATTCACTATGTGGCAAGTAGCACCAGAATCCAAAATCCACATTCTTTCCGCTGACTGAGAACCCACGGTGAGAAATGCCCATTCGCAATGTTCATCTGGCATGCCTACTGCACTGTGAATCTTTTCTTAATTTTTATCGAGATTTTCATTCGTTTCTTTATTCTTCTTCCATTCCTTAAACTTATCACACTCCGTCTTCTTGTGCCCGGACTTTTTACATAAAAAAACACTTCACTACATTAGCACTCGGTCCAGCACGCAATGCCACCTCCGGATCATCTTCTTCAGAACGATGTTTTCGCTTTTGCCACTCGTCTATCAACGGAAGTCAAGGTCAAGTCCTCATCTGGACGTGCCTCCAACGCTGTCACAAGAGTTTCGTACTCCTCAGGCAAACTACTAAATAATAATGCGACGAGCCAGTGATCATCGAGTACTTTGTCCTCCTGCAGATCATTTAGCTTCTAAAAAAGTTCCGTAAGGCGACCCATATGCGCCTCCATGTCACCGCCTCTTTCGAGCCTGAGACGACAAACTTTTCGCATAAGCGACACCTTCGTGGTGAGCGTGCGCTTTACATGAAATGTCTCCAGGTTTTTCCATGCCTGCGCCGCTGATTTAGCCTTCCGGATGTGGATCAATTGACCATCGTCCACTGCCAAACCAATTGTAGCCATCGCCTGGTCGTTTTTGCTGGTCCATTCCGGGGTTACCACTCAGGCTTCGCCTCGCTAATAGCAGTCCAATTACCTTCTTTCAAAAGGAGCAGCCTCATCCGAAAGCTCCAGTTATCATAATTCGACCATAGCTTGGCAAAAGACACTATCCTTTCCCCGGTAGTGATTGCAGCAACAACAAAAAAAAGAACCGCCGCGAAACGATGAGAAAATGCACAACTCAAAAAACTGTTCCGCGTACTTTATCCGCCTGCTCCGCTGGGCCCATAACCTGTTTGGCAGAGTTTTATTCTTACAAGTGAAAAAAAACGCGGTTTAATTTCAGTTGTGTCAAGAAGAATAACAGAAAGAAATGCACTGAACAAAATCATTTCATGGTTTTCATGTTAAAACAAAACTGGTACGATCTGTGTTGCCAGACAACAACACCAGTGTGATAGAAAACTACAAGGTACAGCCCAATGGGGTTGTGCCCAAAGGTGACTTAGGACTACGCAGCAATCTAATTCCCATACACGTCAGGGCCATCCGCTAATTGATTTAACTCAGTCCTGAAAAGGGCCAAGACAATTCTATTGTACACTCTCTAGAAAGCATTTGGTGGCTCTTAATTATGATACGGCCCCGGTTGTATTTTTTACGATGGTTGAGAGGGCCACTATCTCTAACGCGTAGAAGATAGTTATGGATTTGTTGGTTCATTGGTTGTTCAACACGCTTTGCTATTTACTCCAGGATGCGGCGTTTAAAGCAATGCCATGTTCAGCTGGGGCGCGGTAATGGAAATTTCAAACAGCACAAGAGAAAAATTCATCCCAACGAACTCTCCAGTTGGCAAACTAATTTGGTCGTCCTGAAAAGGACGGATTTAGTTGACGGGGGAGAAACAGTTCGCGATTGAACTTGGGCTTTCTCTCTTGGTTCATCTCACGAGATGATTGATTATTGACTCGTTGTCACGGGCGGCTTTTTCCCGCCAACTTGTAGGCTTCAGCAGCCATGTTTCTCGCAGCGAGGTTGACGGGAGCATCGGCAACAACAGCTAATCGCACCAACGTCTCCCTGGGCAACGACTGCTCGCCGCCGCAAACTGTGATCCTACAGCCACTGCACAGCTTAACGACTGTCGTAAGACTGAATCAAAATGTTCTGCTAAAAAGCTGTTAGGTAAAAGCATCGGATGCTAGTGCACGAAAGAAGGCGGTACCAACGAAGGCAATGTGTTACAAATTGCATCAAAAAGGACGAACTTCAATTATTGCGCCACAATAATTAGTTCTAATTATTACACGCAAGATGGATGATTTTTTTAACCGAGACTTTCCTAATTTGCTTGCCACCGCCAGCAACTAATCCGCTATGCATAGCTAGGAACTACAACGAACTCAACCACATGGTCGGTCTGAAGTGACGCAGTTCGGCTCCGAATTCCGTTCGTTGGTTGTTCAACCTTCTTTGTAATTTACTACGGGACCCGACGTTTAATGAATGCTATGTTCAGCCGGGGCGCGATAATTGAAATTAATTTCAATCATCACAAGAGAAAATTTCAACCAAATAAACTCTTTAGTTGGCAAACTAATTTGGTCGTCCTGAAAAGGACGGATTTAGTTGACGGGGGAGAAACAGTTCTCGATTGAACTTGGACTTTCTTTCTTGGTTCATCTCATCTTCATTGCAGGTGACGTGGGATGATTGATTCTTGTCTTGTTGTCACGGGCGGCTTTTTCCCGCCAACTTCAGCAGCCATGTTTCTCGCAGCAAGGTTGACGGGAACATCGGCAACAACAGCCAACTGCACCAACGCCTCTCTGGGCAGCGACTGCTCACCGCCGCCTACTGCAATCCTACAGCCACTGCACAGCTTAACGACTATCGTAAGACTGAATCAAAATGTTCTGCTAAGGGCTATTAGGTAATGGCGTCGGATGCTAGTGCACGAAAGAAGGCAGTACCAACGAAGGCAATGTGATACAAATTGCATCAAAATGGACGAACTTCAATTATTGCGCCACAATAATTAGTTTTAATTCTTTCGCGCTAGACGGATGATTTTCTTAACAGAAATATGCCTTAATTACTTGCTATCACTAGCAACTAACCCGCTATGCACAAGTAGGAACTAAAATGAACTCTACTAAAATGGTCGGTAATCCGTGTTGCAGTTCGGCTCGCATTATCCATGTTAGAATTTCCTTCGTTGTTTGTTCATTTACTCCGGGACGCGGTGTTTCAAGCAATGCTATTTGCAGCTGAGGCGCGGTAATTAAAATTTCCATCATCACAAGATAAAAATTCAACCAAACTCTTTAGTTGGCAAACTGATCTGTTCGCCCTAAAAAGGACGGATTGAGTTGACGGGGGAGAAACATGATTCGCGATTGAACTTGAGTTTTCTTCTTGGTATTCTTGGTTTATCTCCTCGTCGTTGCGGGTGACGTGGGATGATCTTTGTCTCTTTGTCACGGGTGGCTTGTTCCCGCCAACTCGTAGGCTTCAGCAGCGAGGTTGACGGGAGCATCAGCACCAACAGCCAACTGCACCAACGCCGCTCCGAGCAATGACTGCTCGCCAGTACACCCTCCATGGTGCTAGCTGCCACCAACTGCGATCTTACAGCCACTGCGCAGCTTAACGACTGTCGTAAGACTGAATCAAAATGTACTGCTAAAAGTTGTTATGTAATGGCGTCGGATGCTTTTGCACGAAAGAAGGCGGTACCAAAGAAGGCAATGTGATACAAATTGCACCAAAGGGGACGAAATTCAGTTATTGCGCCACAATAATTAGTTTTAATTACTGCACGCTAGACGAATGATTTTCTTAACAGAAATATGCCTTATGTACTTGCCATCACCAGCAACTAATCCGCTATGCACTACTAGGAACTAAAATGAACTCTACTAGATGGTCGGTCGGACGTGTTGCAGTTTTGCTCGAATTATCCGTTCTAGAATTTCGTTTGTTGGTTGTTCAGCGTGCTTGTCATTTACTCCGGGATGCGGTGTTTAATGAATGCTATGTTCAGCCCGGGCATGGTTATTAAAATTTCAATCAGCACAAGAGAAAAATTCAACCAAACTCTTTGATTGGCAAACTGATTTGGTCGTCCTTATAAAGACGGATTTACTTGATGAGGGAGAAACATGGTTCGCGATTGAACTTAGGTTTTCTTCTTGGTTCAACTCCTCGTCCTCGGGTGGCCATCTGCAGGTGCCGTGGGATGATTCTTGTCTCGTTGTCACGAGCGGCTTTATCCCGCCAACTCGTAGGCTTCAGTAGCGAGGTAAACGGCAGCAACTGTTCGTCAGTGCACCCTCCAGGGTGCTTATTGCTGCCAACTGCGTTCCTTCAGCAGATTTATGCACAGCTTCACGACTGCCGTAGGACTGAATTAAAATGAGAAGGTGTAAACGTTATATAACATTCATCACTGCCTAGGAGACGTTCCTTACTTGAATATGAAGTCTGTGCTAGGATTATACTGTTCATTTGGTAAATTTACTCTGAAAAATTGACATTATAAGACATCACCTTTTATTTACGTTATTTTCAATAGCCTTATTTTGATAATTAATCAATTTAAATTGAAATATTTAAGTAGAAATATTCCAGATAGATTGGTGCAAAAATTTTGAAAATCGGTCATGAAATGAATTATTTATTAACGTTCAAAACCTAAGCATATTTCGTGACGCTCCAAATTTTTGTACTCACAACGTGTACCCCTGTATTAAAAACAAATACGTAGTCCTACGTCAAAAAATGCATAAAAACAACGCTATCAACAAAGTGAAAATATCGATTTGTTCTAGTTGATTGGCTTTTGGCCTCAACACAATGATAGCGGCAACGGAAAACGGCAAAGCCTGATCAGAGTAAGCCTGCTTGTCGGAAAGAAACCAGGCTAAATCCAAGCTGATTCTAATTGGACATATCGAAGTCATTTGCAACAACCGTTAAACTTGCGTTTTTCCGTTCCGTTTCCGTTATCATTGTATTTGGGTGGTTTGCCTGAAATACAAAGTGAAAATAAAACTAAAATTGAGTTATTGCAAGCAATTAGATCATTCAGATTGATCATTAAAATGATATGTATTTTTAAGTTTGAAATAAACTCAAATCTATTCTTAATCTGTATTCAGCCACCTTCTTAGACCAGTTCAGTGCCAACATGTCAAAAGCGTAGATCTGCTGTAAACAATTACCAAAACCGTCGCTATCTCGGGAATGAAAACTTTCTCCTGCAAATCAACAATCCCAACAAATCGATAGGGAATGTCGTTGATTGCAAAAAAAGCAGATCCAATGTTTGAGATATTGGCGCTGAGTTTAGCTCATTTTCATTTCGTTTCTATACAGAAGCACATTCTAAAAATGCATAGTTTCTAATCTCTTTCACATGCTGCAAAATGCTTAAAATTTATTCACTTTTTGACGTATAACCTTTTAAGGCATTTTGCATAAAACCTTTTTAGGCATTTATGCATACTCTGAGAAAAATTTCATCGTTGTACCGACAATTAAATCATGGTCAGGATGACTATCGCATATAATGGTTTCAATAACCATGAAAATGGTCGAATTTACCACGTTCATGGCATTTTTGACTATGATCATGGTAACAAGGACTATTCCGACATTATGGAAAATGTTGCATCAACTATTATTAATGGTAGTTTTGACCATGATCATAGTCGGTTAAAAATCACTATACTGCAATAGTCATCCAAACCTCCAATAATGGTAAAATTGACTATCAAATTCCTCTCTGTGTAGTTCCAGTCTTCAAGCAAAATGCCTGCTTTGAAGACATAATTGCACACTTCAGATTTACCGTGTACTATATCTCTTTTTCACTCACGGAAACGTTAATCAATTTGCGTTAAACTCTGAGAAAAATTTCATCGTTGTACCGACAATTAAATAATGGTCAGGATGACTATCGCATATAATGGTTTCCAATGGGTATGAAAATGGTCGAATTAACCACGTTCATGGCATTTTTGACTATGATCATGGTAACAAGGACTATTCCGACATTATGGAAAATGTTGCATCAACTATTTTTAATGGTAGTTTGACCATGATCATAGTCGGTTCAAAATCACTATCACTGCCCAATGATCATCCTAACTCCCCCAATAATGGTAAATTGACTATCAAATTCCTCTCTGTGTACAGATATTCATTTTTAGTGAACTTCCTACACTGAAACCGGCTGATACCTTTTAATGGGTAAAATATCACCCATTTCGAACTTAAGTGGGTTAACTCCTTTAATGGGTAAAACGATTTTACTCATTAATGGGTAAGAAACCTGTACGTCAGGCTATCGGGTATTTTTTACCCATTTTTTCAAAATGTTTGTTATTTGGGAAATGGGTATGAAATACAAATTTTTCAAAATGTTTGTTATTTGCGAAATGGGTGTGAAATACCCATTTTTCGTTATTTCTTTTTTTAATTGTGATATTGAATAATGAGCATTAGAATAAACATAATAGATCGCAATAACTGAATGTGTATTTGTATTTTGACAACCCTTTAGCCTCAGACCTTTTACCTATCAGGTATGTTAAGTTTCGTTCGGGAGTTTTCACACCGGCAAATATTCCGGCGACGTTCAAGTGGTCCATTGAAGCGGTCATCACATCGTTATCCTCCAGAGCGGATATCCGTGGAATATATCTGAAAGGATTTAAATGATTTTGACGTCAACTTGATGAAAGCTTGGATTTTACGCCCCGGAAGAGACACATACTCGGAAGTACGATTCTACTGATGAAATTGAAGCATTTTATATTATAATATTAAATTATTAACGTACCTCTTAGTTTTTGGAAGTTTTCACTATCCAGTTTAACCTTCAGTTCTTCCATATTCTTCGCGTTTCGTGGAATGGATTCCGCGAAGTTTTTCTATTTTTCGAACCACGCACTTTCAAATAAACAAAGCGAGCCAGGAAAATGCTAAGATGTTTTTAACCCATTAATGGGTAGAAAAATACCCATCTCTTGATCTCTCATTAAAAATAAAAAATGGGTCTTTAGTATGCATTATTTCAATTTTAAAAGTACCTATTTTTTGACAGTTTCATATACAATCGAAAAATGGGTACATATTTACCCATTAATGGGTACTGGCCGGTTACAGTGTAAAGGTATTATCGTTTCAGTTGAAAACCGAATTTATCGACTAGCGACAATTGATTTTACAGTCGATCCACACGCTGAACCTAATGTCGAAAGTAGTGCGCTATATAGCGCATCAGATGCGCCATAGAACGCACTACTCCCGACATTAGGTATAACGTACACAGAATGAGAGTAAAATCGATTGTCGCTAGTCGATAAATTCGGTTTTCAAGTGAAACCATAATATATGGACATCAATGTCTGTTGCGCAAACTCATTTTACACATTTCAAGTTACACGGTAGGATTGGAAAACTCATTAATGGGTAAAATTTCACCCATTTTTCTACACAGAGAGGAATTTGATAGTCAATTTAACCATTATTGGGGGTTAGGATGACTATTGCAGCATAGTGATTTTTAACCGACTATGATCATGGTCAAAACAACCATTAAGAATAGTTGATGCAACATTTTCCATAATGTCGGAATAGTCCTTGTTACCATGATCATAGTCAAAACTGCCATGAACGTGGTAAATTCGACCATTTTCATGGTTATTGAAACCATTATATGCGATAGTCATCCTGACCATGATTTAATTGTCGGTACAACGATGAAATTTTTCTCAGAGTAACCTGTATGCAGCAGTCAAAAAATGGGTGAATAATGAAATACGAAATTGGGAAAAATATTACCCCAAATTTTGGATACTTCGTTATTGAAAATAATATAGGTAGTTTTCTTTCCCATATATGAGTATTGAAAATATTTCAACTTTTCTTTTTTTTGCTACTGCCATCCACCATCCATCTTACCTCTAATCAGTTTCACACAAAAGGAGGAAAAAGAAAGGGAGGAGGGAAGAGGAGAGGGAAAATAAGAGGAGAAAATGAAAACAGGAATGAGGAATAAAAAGGGAGAAAAGAACGGAATAGGAAGGGGAGATGAGAAAAAGAAGAAAAATGAGCAAGAAAAGAGGGAAAAAAAAAAGAAAAGAAAAAGAGAAAGAGAAAATGGGAGAAAAAAAAAGAAATAAAAAAAAAAAAAAAAAAATAATAAAAAGTGATTTTATTCGGATTGACCCTGCCCCGACGTTCAGAAGTTCTTTAAAAATCCCACTATGGATGACGTCAATAATAAGCTGGACAATGCTTCGCTCGAAAGGCGCAGGGTAAGTAGGGGTAGGTGTTATAGTAGTGGGTTGGATAGTTTTGGGGGGGGCGGGGGCTTTCGGTGTGGTGGGGAAGAAGAATCTGGTCCAATTTATTTGGAATTGTGTGGTGGGGGGAATATGTTATATTGTTGGTGTTTGGAGAAAGGGGGGAATTTCTTTAAAAAAGGGGGCTAGGTTTTGGGAGGAAAAATGGGTTTACCCATTTCTAAAAAAAATATTTTAAAGAGGGTAAAAAAATATCCAATGAATTATATATATAGATGAATAAACAATAATTTTTATTTAAGTGGACTTACACACTTAGAAAATTTTACAGTATTCGGTAATTTTTTACCGAACTTTCAACAGCTGAACGTTCGGTAATCTGTTCGGTAATTAAATCAATTACCGAACGTTCGGTATTCAAATTTTTTAATGAACTGTCAAAAACTACCGTACAATTCGGTAATGGAAGATTTGATGATCTGTCAAAAAATACCGTACAGTTCGGTAATTTGTGTAGTCTGGTACCGAACCGTTTCGGTATTTTTTTTGTGTTTATCATTAAACACCAAAATATTCGGATGTTATTGGTTTATAAATATATTAAGCAAAACTATATTTGTTGTTATTCCGACCAGGACTGTGAGGTCTTTCCAGCATATGGCGCAGTCAACGAAATACTACGAACGATGAGTGTCGGCTGCATCGGATGCTGGTCAGTGAAGCCGTCTTCAACCTGTAGATGGATACAATGCAGCAAATTTATTTTGCATGTGTATCATTTAGAATAAAAATCCATTATTACATCGAACCTATTGATTGTTTAGCGTGTAATCAGCACATTTGAAATATTTATAGCTAGCCGCATGAACGCTCTAATTAACGCTGGTTTATTTTATACATACATACATGGAATAATTAAAATTAATCAATATCCAAACCACCTTCTGGACAACCGATCACTGGAACCACGAGACTTCATAGATAATGGCTGACAGTTTGACAGTTAATAATACTTTACCGGGCTTCGGTGATTTAGAGTTCGTTTTACGTTTTGTTCGGTAAAGTGCTTACCGTATTCAGTGATTGTTTGTTTTTACCGTATTGATTGTATTTTTTTTCTACCGTATACGGTAAATAAAATTTAACATTACAGATCGTTCGGTAAAGTGTTACAAAATTACGGTAACATTTTTTATGTTTACCGAAAAATCGGTAAGATGCCATGTTTACCGAAATGTTTCGTCAATTTTTTTACCGAACAGCAAAATCGAATTTAAGTGTGTACGTTTATTATAAATGCTGAATTGTGGAAATAATCATGATACAAATACCATTTATTGAGCAGAAGCATTTCCTCCCGACAACATACACTCAAAATAAATCAATAATTTTTATTATTAAAATTGGCACTTAAATCGGTCAATTTTTGCTTCGATTTGAAATCATGTGAGCCAGTATCATTTCCATTTGCCGTACATAATTTTGAACACCCGTCACTTAATACACAGGTTCGTTTCCAATGAGACTGATATGGTCCGCACATAATTTTCAATGGAGCGAGAAATGGCATTCAAGTGTGTTTTCACTTTGCCCTATTCTATCCATCTGTGCACTTAAATCGAAATAAAAAACTGTGCGGTGACATTGAAGGGAACGAATGAGGGGAAACAAAAAAAAAAAAAAGTTAGAGAAGAAAGGGGGGAGAAGGGAGGAACGGGGGGGGGGGGGGGGGGAATGGGAAAGGGGAAGTGCTCCTGTGGCAGTGAATATGGATCTGGTCAATAAAGAAAACTGGAACGCTCGATGATTTCCACTTTTTATTTTCTTTCTCGTTCGATGGTTACAATAATACTGATACCTTACACATAAAAATGAGTTGTTTATATAGCATTTTTCTTCTACGTATCGGTTTAACTTTGTTACGAAACAGAAATGGCATTGCATAGAAATGTCGTATAAGGGCCTCCCCTTATACGACATTTCCCCTCAGCTAAATTCAATGTTGCAACGGGAAATGATAAGGATAGGAAAAAACAAAAGATAGCAAATACACAAAGGATAGGAAATACATACATTAAACGTTCGGGACTGAACATTCACCCCCCGGCGTGAGATGTTGATCTGTAGATGCAAAAATTTCATATTTTTCCGCAATAGGCAATGGTGCGACTTTAGAAACTGGGCGACGGTATGTTCTACGGTATCTACTACTCTAACTATTGAATCTTTGCCAGGATACACCTTCAGAATCTTGCCCAATTTCCATGACTGGGGTTTGTCCTTTAGAAGAACGATGAGACCCGGAACAACATTACAAGAATCCTTTTTCCATTTACTACGCGCTTGCAGAGTATTAAGATATTCGGATGACCAACGTTTCCAAAAGTGTTCGCGAAGTGACTGCAAGTATTTCCAACGTGTTAAACGATTCACAGGGATTCCACCAATAGTAGGTTCAGGAATGGCAACCAATTCTCGGCAAATTAGAAAGTGTCCAGGCGTTATGGCCGATGGCTCATGAACATCTAGAGAATTAGCAAACAATGGACGTGAATTAAGTACTGCCTCTATCTGCGTTAAAACCGTATAGAATTCTTCATAATTAAGAGAAGAATTAGACAGGATTTTCCGTAAATGGGTCTTTGTGCTCTTTACCCCAGCCTCCCACAATCCTCCAAAATTAGGAGAGCGAGGAGGGATGAATTTCCAAACAATTTCGCGGGCGCAGCAGAACTCGTTGATTTTCCCCTTGGCTTGATCATCTTGGAACATCAAAAAAAGTTCGCGGAGATCCGATTTAGCTCCTGCAAAATTTGTGCCATTGTCGGAATGTATTTCTTCCACTAAACCCCGACGACTGACAAAGCGCTGCAATGCAGCAATGGAGGCTGCTGACGACATGTCGGAAACTAATTCCAAATGAATTGCTTTTGTGGCAAGACATACGAAAATACAAATATATGCCTTACCCTCGACGGATTTTCTACACTGAAAATAAATCAATAATTTTTATTATTAAAATTGGCACTTAAATCGGTCAATTTTTGCTTCGAATTGAAATCATGTGAGCCAGTATGATTTTCATTTGCCGCACATAATTTTTAACACCCGCCACTGAATACACAGGTTCGTTTCCAATGAGACTGATATGGTCCGCACATAATTTTTAATGGAGCGAGAAATGTCATTCAAGTGTGTTTTCACTTTGCCCTATTCTATCCATCTTCGCGCTTAAAACGAAATAAAAAACCGTGCACGAGAAACAATCAGCTGCTTTATTGTTCTAGAAGAAAAAAAAAATTTAAAAAGGGAAAAAAAAGGGGATTTTTCCGGGGGGGGGTTTTGGTTTTTTGTTTGGCCGGGGAAATCAATGTATTTGGTGGAGGTTTTTTTTTTTATTTATAAAATTTCGTTTATTTCGTAGAGTTGCTTAAAAACTAATCACTGTACAAAATAATCACAATTCAACTTGTAAGTGGAAATCCAATTCGTCTACGTCTACAACATTATCACAATCAATGACAAAGGTGACATAATTTATAAAATGTTTGAGGATTTCTGTTTTCTGCCGTCTTCCTACGGTGTCTAATCTTGGATGAATCAGTTCCGCGAACGAGAGATTCCGACGTTCATTCAGGAAAGTCGCTATCACTCTCTGCAAGTGCGACCAGGCCGCCATCACTCGAGGACACTCACTCAGTTTATGCCTCAGAGATTCGGTTGCTGCATTGCAGTGTAAACACTGATCGTTGTCCGCTCGTCGAATGGTGTGCCATAGTTGTCTGTGCTCAACTTTTTCGTTAACGAGCATGTACCATCTGCTACATTGGGCTGACGACAACTTCTTGCTTGCAATGTTGAGCCATACACGCTTCCAGTTCACTGCGGGATGGCGCAATTCCACTCTCGGTTAGCTAGTTTGTTCGAGGTAGAATCGATGAATTTGATCGCTGGAGGTGTTTTGTTGGATGTGGTGTGGGAGTAAGGGAATTTGCTGAGAAAGGAGTTTGAGACAAGGAAGGTCGGTAGGGGGAGGAATATTCTGGGAGAGAAGAGAACGATAATAGGGAATGTAAACGATCTCCTGCATGTGGCGGTTGATAAGGAGCCCTTTGCATTTAAGCGCTGGCAAATGCAGCTTTAGTCCGCCTTGCTCTCTGCTACGCGCCAACTACTGCATAGGGATTCGTGCGGGCAGCCCCCGAAAGAGGAATGTCCCCATCGTTGATGTTAGTTTTACCGTGTGCTGGCACTGCGGTGGTATCACGGCCGAGAGGTACCACACCTTCGCTGTGATGAACGTGTTTAACAAAATCACTTTCTGCTGCAAGGTAAGGGAGCGCATGTTATGCAACCAAATAAGTTGCGAGATTTTGGCTACTAAGGCGTCCCAGTTTAACTTCACCATCATTCGCACTGAGTTGGTGAAAACAACGCCCAGTACCTTAACACTCTCCTTTGTCTGCAACCCTGGTATCGTCAGTGGGTTCCCATTAATGAAACCGACATCAATAGCCACTGTTTTCTGCCGGTTCAATTTCGCCCCGGCTACGATCTCGAAGCTATCAAACAGCTGATAAATTCGGTCGATCGTTTGTGTTGAAGTAGCAATCACCGTGATATCATCAGCGTACGCAACACAGAGCTCATCACAACACGCACGCTCAATTCGTGTGAGCAGGGGATGGAGATACAGTACGAAGAGTAGCATCGACATAGGATCACCCTGACGTACGGATCGTTCAATGCGGAACGGCTGAGAAAGGTGCCCATTCACAAGCAGTCGTGATGAAGAGCTATCAGCCACACGGGAGAGCCAGCTGACGAAATCTTGGTTGATAATCAACAAACGAAGGGTTCGATGTAGGTACTCATGAGAGACCCGATCGAACGCGTGGTCGAGGTCGTATGATATCATCTTCCCTCTCTGCTTTCTCGCAATTAGCTGGGCGACACGATTGAGAGAGAGTGTTGCTTCGAAAATAGAGTGGTCGTTGTTGCCACATTTTTGTGCGTCACTCAGGATTCGATGGCTCCGCATTAGACGCTGCAGACGGGCCTTCATCACTCGGCTGAGAATTTTAAAGTCAACATTGAGCAGGCTGATCGGGTTCATGGCTGATCTCCACCTCTCTTTTTGACGAGCACAATTGTACCATCGGTGAATTCCGAAGGCAACTCATTCGTCATGGCTTCGTTAATAACAAAATAGAGTTCCCTGTATATAACGTCAAATGTTCGAAGGTAGAATTCAACCGGCAAACCGTCGCTGCCGGCGATTTTCGTTTCTGCGACGTTCGGATGACATTTTGTAACTCGCCTACACTAATTTCTGCCATTAGGGCAGCGTTTGTTTCATCGTTCTCTGGAATGACTCTCTCGTTTTCGAAACGTTCTCCCTCCACCTGCCTCACCTCTCCTGCTGAATACAGGTCCCTGAAGTATCGGTATACGTGCTGCTCTAACTCTAGAGAGTCCTGAATCTGTTCTCCTCGCTCGTTCTGCATTTCTGTTATAGTTGTTTTTTTCCGCCTCCTATCGCCCAACTGGAATGTTGACATGTTTTCCCCCGCAAAGAAAGTCTCATTGAGGCGCATGAAGTTTTGCGTAAATTGACGCTGTAACGTGAGCATTTGCGCTTTGATGCGATTAATGGTAACCAACATGGTAGGATTTTGGTAATACCCATCATACGCTAGCCGTAGCTGCGTGTACAAGCGATGGTATTCTGCGTTGTAGGCGATAAAAGTATCACGGGACTTCCAGCGGAAAAAGGATTTTATTTTTCGTTTCGCACATGTGAGCCACCATGACATCCAGTTGGGGAAGTTTCTCCGCTGGCGGGTCCAAAACTGCCACTGAACACGGAACTCCTCTATGTTTTCGGCAGTTAAAAGGTGAGGACGGAGGGACCAGAAACCGCGTCCTTGTTCACGGCCAAGGTGGGGAAGACATATTCGCGCTGTTAGAGCTTTGTGGTCCGTAAAGGAACACACATGTGTTGCAGCACTTCGGAGTTGTGCGCAAAGCGATCCACACCGCCGCTAGCAGGGGGCTGATGACCTGTAAAGGGGGTCAACAACCCGCTGTCCGAAGGTTTTGTCGAAGCCGATACAGAGGCTAACGGAGGAAAGTTGTTTTCGGTCAGGACTGGTGGCATCAGCTTCTGTTGTTGGCGGTGGGGAATTTGTTTCGGTGGTGGCATGGTTCGGGTGGCTTGAATCGGGGTTGGCTTTGTTTGGTTCGCACTGGGAGCGATTTGGTTCGAGTTTGTGTGGGTTTGGTCGGTAGTACGGTCGATTTGACTCGTTTTTTTCGAAGGCGTCTGCTTTGCGGCATCGGCGTAAGATTTTTGCACGAGCAGTTTTTTGTTCTGCACGCAAGTAGCCCCGATATGTATGTATTCGCGGCAGTGTCGGCATGTTTGTAGCTGTCCAAAATACGATACATTCGTCACTTCACTGTCAATAGTGACCCACGACTCAATATTTTGTTTGACCGTCATTTTGGCAATACGAACTCTGGTTGAAATCCCGGGGAATTCAGAATCGGCTCCGCATCGTTGTTCGCGAATTGCGTTGACATCACCGTACTTTCCCAGAGTATCAGCAATTTTTTGGTCCGACACGTCCTCGGATAAATCGTGCAGTCTCACCTCCACTGCTCCATCTTCTAGAGTGATTCTTAGTGGGTATTTTTTCCCATCCACTGAGATATCGTGTTGGTTGTCGTGTTCTTCGCAGATTCGTTGCGCCAATGCCAGGTCAACGACTTTTACGAAGGAAACACCGAGGGCTCTGCTGCTCTGGATCCGTAGCACTTCAACTTGTTTCAAACCCAGCGTGGTGGCACAAAACTTGTGCACTTTTGCATTGTCCGGCTTCTTCGGCACGTTCGAAAAATCTATTCGAAACTTATTTTCCCGACGGCCCATCGCGAAGTCGTTTGGACGCGCAGTGACACGGAACGGCTCAGCGATGAACAAATGAACAAATGAAAATAACACAGTAGGCACTGGTACTAGCTTGTTTTCGACTTCACGGCAGTAAAAACGCGTGTGTTCTACTCGCAAGCTCTGCACTTACTGAAGGTAATAAATTACTATAGATGTTCTTCTTTGCCATGTTAACGGTGTTTATTGTGAATATTTCAGATCTGCCGAGCATTTTTTCCATTCCCGCAGAAGAGCTGCTGAACGCGATAGCTTCAAAAAGTGATGAAGTTTTTATGATGGTACAAATAAAACCTCTTTTGTTCACAAATTTCGTTTTATTACATGAAAAATACAAAAAATCCAAAACTAAAGTTTTTATGAAAAAATAAAATCCTAACAAATTACCTTTTCACATAAAACGTATTAAAAAACTCATTTGATTTTTGCTAGGGCAAGTTATCCAAGTAACCACAAGCATTATATCATAACACTAATTCGACTGTCTATCAGCAACAGTAATGCCATATGACATTTTTTCAACAACTCTCATGCACAACTTAACGTTAAATACGCATTAAATGATGCATTATTGCATTATCTCAATAAATGCTTCATCGCTAGCTAAAAAGCAGCATTGGTGCAGCATCATCTGGATGACGTATTCCAATTTGACTTTAAGGTTTGCACTGATAAAAGGTTCGGGTATCGCAGTCTCAACGACGTGTTTAGCCAGAATCTAAAAATAGCTGCATGAAATATGTTTTTATAGAACGACAAAGAGGGTATGCTTAGGGTATGCTTCGTTTATACTATGCAGTTGTCTTGTATAATTCCATTGCTCTCTTGGCTAAGAGTGTTAACGCAACCGGCATTTATCGATCAGTCGTGAGAAGCGTTGGTTCGAACCCCGATGTAGGAAACACATTTGAGCTTATAAAAAATAAATCCCATCAATGTAACGCGAAGATGCCGTAGATTAAAATGCATAAATATCCCTAAATAAAACGTAACAGAGGAAATGAATTCAAATTGAAGAAAATTAAATACATTTTTGATGTTTTTTTTCCAAAATATCCCAGGCTATATATTTGCTTTTTAAACTGCAATAAAACATTTCAGTAGAAGTAGTAATTCAACTGCTGAAAACGTTACTATGCCTTAATTATACTTGTTCTCGGGCTTCAATAAAGCATGTGCGCTTGCTTTAATTTGACAGGAGTGGGGCCCTTTTCGACTTTAGTTCTACTTTAAGTACGCATGTATGATTAGACTGCTTTATACCATAAACTTATATCGTAATATAATGCAAAATTAATGTATCTATATAGAGCTTCATGGTTACTTGGGTAATGCAATCCATGTACACTATAATTAATATCTATTCAGCTCTTGCACTTAAAGACTATATATTTATTGCACATATGGTTAATTGACCACATTTAATAAAAAATAAGTGCCGCACCAATACAGAGCAATAACTTTGCACTTTGCCCAGATCTATAGGTGCTGGCACTTAAATATAAGGTGCATTGTTTTTTGAGTGTAAGACTAACCTTTATAAAAACCGGCCCAGTAAAATCAATTCCGGTATGAGAGAATGGAGCGGATGGTACAACACGTGCTTCGGGCAAGCTACCCATCATAGGCTGTATAAAACGAGGACTAGAGTGAAAACAGATCACACATATCTTAAAACCTTCATAATAGTTGACTTCCCTGATAAAAAAATACCTTAAACGAACGATATCACAAATCCTCCAACCATTTATTTAGTGGTTTTGATGATACCCCAAATAGGTCGTTAAGGAAAATAACCCTAAGAAATTTGATAGGGTTGGCGTTAATCAACCAGTATTTCTGACGAAGAAGCGACATCAATCCAGAGGGTCCTAGATGGAGATTTTCTAAATGCAAATCACGAATAAGAAGTTCAGAAACTAAGCTTTTATTTGGAAGCAGAATTTGGTGACGAGCTGCATACGGCAAACGAGAGTTTTCCAACCAACTCTTATCAAGCCATCCACAATAAAGGGGTCTAGCATTGCAAAACGACGACTAGGCTTCCCAGATGAAATGAGGCTTATTTCGTCAGATATTTCAAGACGTTAAACCACACCAATCACAACAAGTATCGACTTTCTTAATTCTGGAACAGTCAAATAAATCGAAGAGAAGCGTTCTGCTCGATTCAATCTGCAACTGTTTGCAAAACGCAAGATATAAGGAACCACTCTTTGCAATTTCCGAAATGAGCCGAATGCTTCTAGAAATGAGACGTCTTCTGGAATAATAGTAGCAGCAACTATTGACATACACTGATAAAAATCTGGTAGCTCGGAATCTGGGAGTGGATCTGGAGTAGCAAATTCACATTCTCGTATTTTTTAAAAGGACGGTCCACACCACCACAAATCATTAACTGCAAGGAATTGTGGTAACTGCCCTCGAGACACAGTATCGGCTGGGTTATCCTCAGAACGAACATAATACCAGGAATGAACATGGGTTGCAGAGTTGATTTCAGTCACACGGTGGCGGACAAAAACTTCAAGGTTATTGGTAGACTTCTTTAACCAAGCAAGAACAATACGACTATCGGACCACAAACAAACACGGTTTATTTCGATCTTTAACGACGAGATACACTTGGGAATTAATTTTGATAACAACAAGGCGGCACATAGTTCCAATTTAGGAATAGTCAAAGGTTTAAAGGAGCAATTCTCGATTTACTGCATAGTATCGAAATCTTGACGTCAGTATCAGACACAACTCTAAGATAAACAACTGCTCCGTAAGCTCGATTGGATGCGTCAGCAAACCCATGTATTTCAACGTAGTTAACATTCTCCAACCCAACAAAGCGAGGAATTTTGTTCATATTCATGTTCTTCAACGAATCTCTCAACGTTAGCTATGACTGAAAAACATCATCTTTCAGTGAATCATCCCATCCAATACCATCCTTCCACAAACACTGCATCACCTCTTTCTCCAGAACGATCACTGGAGCAATAAGACCCAATGGATCAAATATTCAAGCAATCTCTGATAGCACTATCCGCTTGTCCCTACAACTGTAAATTCAATTTACAGTGAAAACGGAATATTTCTTCGTGTGGATCCCACAACAGTCCAAGGGTTTTGATAACTTTGTTGACATCTGAATCTTCAAACTCCAAGAATTTTTCCCTGTCATCATCAGGAACTGTTTCGAGAATTGCTGGATCACTCGCACACCATTTATGCACAGGGAAGCTTCCAGAGTTAAACAAATCAGTCAACTCCAAACGAAAACGGATTGTCTCATCAATGGTTTCTGCTCCCGTCACCACATCATCAACATAAACATCTACTTCTACAACCTTGGCAGCTGCTGGATACTGGTGAGTTTCATCACGTGCTTATTGCAACAACGTTCGTGTGGCCAAAAATGGGGCACTTGCCGTCCCGTGAGTGACAGTTGTCAATTCAAAAATCTGAAGGGGATCATCAGGTAAATCTCTCCGAAAAATTCTTTGAAAACGAGTTTGATCTTTAGCAATACCAATTCTCCTATACATTTTGCAAACATCGGCGGTTAATGCAAAACGGTATCTACGAAACCTCAGAATTAGTGAAAAAAGGTCACTCTGAACGATTGGACCAGGCCTCAAAACATCATTGAGAGATGGACCGACTGTTCGCGCCGAAGCATCGAACACAACCCTCAAATGAGTGGTGGAGCTACATGGTTTCAAGACCGCATGGTGGGGCATATAATAAGCAGGGTTATCATCATGTAATTCGGAAATCTTCTTGCAATGTGATAGGGTTTTGTATTCGCATATAAAGTCTGTATAGGCCTGTCTTAAGCCTGTCTTAATTAACTCAGGATTTTTGCTCAATCGGTGCTCCAAAATGTAAAATCGTTTCAACGCCAACGATCGGTAGTTTTGAAACTCACACACAGATTCTCTAAGAGGAAGCCTGACAGTATAGGTACCATCTGAATTTCTAACGGTGGTGGAACGAAACAATTTCTCACATTCCTCATCATCCTTTCATGGGGTATCCGTATCCTCAATTGACTCTATAGACCAAAATCTTTCCATACTTTCAGTGAGTGGACGTAAGGTGGCTGCATAACAATATTGATTCTGATCTATTGCCTCAGTCCCACCAGCTACAACCCATCCCAGACGGGTTACCTTAAGAATACGCAATTCAACACCCAAAACCAATTGTCCGGGCAGCATCAAATCGAAGAAAAGTTTAATTCCGATCAAGAGATCAACATTTCCGGGAACATGGAAGGAAGGATCGGCAAGCGATAAGCCTGATGGAATGTTCCAAGAATGAACATCCATTTTTCTACAAGGAATCGGACCAGTCACCACATCGGTGACCAAACATTCAATGCCTGCTTGATAATCCATACAACGCGAACGGAATGACAGTTTCACCTTTCTGTTCAACACTGAGCTTTTACCGGTTGCTCCAAACACTTCAACATGGATCAGTTCTTGATCAAGTTTCAAAAACTCTACCAAGGAACGGGAAACTAAATGTGATTGAGAACCGCAATCAAGGAACGCACGACATGGATGCGGATTTCCATTACTGTCAAGAACGTCAACAATAGCCGTAAGCAATAGTGTGCCATCTGACGAAGGAACCTTATGCACTGAGTTGGACGAATAGGAAACACTTTCAACTGGAGAAGTGACTTGGGAACTTGAGACATTTTGGACTGTTTCAAGATTGAGCTTAGGACTTTCAACTACGGTTATTGGGAAATCAGCAGGCTTTTGACTATCAACAGGCTTAAGATTCTTGGGTTCATGAAGTAATGTGTTGTGTCTACCTTGACACTCCTGGCAAGATTTACCCGAAGGGCATTTTGAAGCAAGATGGCCCTTCCTCAGACAATTAAAACAAAGGTTAAGTTCTCTTAACTTAAATCTTCGTTGGGGTATCGTCAAACAAATAAACTTGTCGCATTTGAAATTTGGATGAATTGTACTACATAAATCACATCTTACCTCACTATTAGCTACAGGTGTAGCCATAGCAAATGATTTCGCCGGTGGGGGCTTTGAACTTGGTTTAAGAGTCGACTCCTTCGATGATTTAGGATGACTAACTTCACAACGTTCGAGTAATGAACATCGCTCCTTCAAAAATTTGATCATAGCATCATACGTTGGGATCTCCTTATGTGGAATTGTGGTTTCCCACTGCTTTATCGTGTCAGGATCCAATGCACTCGATAGCACAACGATGACAAACCTTTCAGATACTCCTTCCAAATTTTGCTCCAACAGCCTCAATCCTTCTACGTGGCGGAGAACTTCATTCAACAGATCTCGCATCTGTTTGGAACATTCCTTTGTCATTCGTTTGAGGCTCAATAAACCGTGGATATGGGAGTCGACAGCCTTCCTTTTATCATCGTAATTATCGCACAGTAAATTCCAGGCATGATCGAAATCTCCATCGTTGAGCGTTTTTGGATCAATGATTTTGTCAGCGGTTCCACCCGCTAGTGCTCTTTCCGAGTGGTGTAGCTTAATAGCATTGGAATCCCTAGATCTGGCCATGATATCCGAAAATACCTGTTTAAATCTCGACCAGTTCTCTGGCTTGCCATCGAATGAAGGAATGGGGACCGGAAGTGGTTATTGTTGAACAACTATCTGCGGTGCTTGGATATTCGAGGATTGAGCCATAGGTACCAATCTTGCGTTTGAAGCCTGAGGAGTTGCTTCTTGAACAAGTGTTTCCACCAGTGCATAAGTTTCAATATAAAGGGCCTCAAACTGCAAGTACATAGCATCGCTTTCATCTATCTTCTCCGGTGGCAACAATCCGTGATTTGATGATGAAGTTTCAGGTACTGTTGAAAATGAGCCTCCAAATTTCGGGAGTACACCTTCAGTTGAGCTATAGTCAACTGCACGGAACCAACTTCAGCTACACAGCAAATAAAGTTGTTGAATATTACACAGAGTCAGATGCACATAGGTCATTCCATCGGTTGTGTAATGTTAGGTTGTCTCGATGTACACAGTAAAATGATGCACTGCTTATCGATGTAATTTGGTCGATGTAAACGAGACAACGTAACCCATTGAGACAACGTGAATCATCGCGACGTACTGCAGAGTCGCGATGTAAAGGAAGCAATGTAAAAATTATAGTGTAAATGAAATTTGCAAATATTATTCAATGAGAAAAAAAAGAGCTACAATTAAAACAAAATGTTGCTTTTATTTCTATTTCAACAGATTCATCCTTCTTTTTCGTTCCGTTCTCATCCTTTTCGGCCTTAATATTGAACGGAACCGGAAACTCTTCTTTCTTGCGGCCGTCACCATCGTCACCCCCGCCAGCACCAGCCGCTCCACTTATTCCACTAACACGCGAAGATTATCCACCAGTACTTCACCCAAATGATGCTGGTGGGTTTGCATTGCTTTCACCTTGTTTACTTCCACCGTCATTTTCCTTAATTCGCCAATATCCCACGAATTATCGCTTTTATGTGTCCATATTCAGCACCGTTGGACATGTTAAAGTCTTCCGTTTTGTCACTCACATCCGAATCTTACACAGCCGGAGTTGTTTTTTTCGTTTCACTAGCACCTTGTTTGAATATAATTCGTAGTGTCGGTACCATTGCATCCACTTCCGAGCATAACATCGGTTCTTTGGTAGAGGGCATTGGCTTAGGTGACATAGGCGATTCACCACTCGATAAAATGTTACCTTGGAGATCTGGTTGGAATGAAAATGGATCATGAATAAAATCGCCAGATATACCTGCGGATCCTATACGTACCGATTGCAGACGAATATCTGTTCGTCTCAGAGGAATAGATGGCACAGTGTTTTCAATTTCCGCCGTTTCGTCATCATCTGAATACGGCTGATGAACAATTTCACACTGTTCAACTGGTTTAGCTTTCGGATGCAACGGTTTCATCACCGTGACGGTTGACTTTGTTTTGACAAGAAAACAATGTAGCCGGAGATGAAAAAATTAAGAACAAATCTGGCAGTGTTGCGAGATTTAATTTTACATAACAACTAGATGCGATAAAGCATCAAAATCGTGTAATATTCAACTTTTTTTGCGGAGTCCTTTATGTGCATTGGTTTTTGTGTAATATTTATGTTTTTGGTATGTGATTATTACATTCATGCAATTAATAATTTTGTTCTGATGTAATTTGAAGACCGATGTAATATCACATCAAGTGGATGTTATTCTGCATCGTGTTTTCTTGCTTACATCAGTTTTGAATACGTTTGCATCAATTACGTTGACGTGTATTACAATTTTTTTTTGCTGTGTACATCTTTTATTGTCTTCCGAATTCTTGTCACTTTAGCTTTTGCCTGGCCCCGTAGGTGCACTAGCGTCTTCAGCTCGCTCATTTTTACACTTTTTTTACACTACTAAACAGTCCAACCGAACTTGTTCGGACGAGTATTTTTCAGCCTCAATCAGGCACACTAGCACTACCCAACTTTCCAACCGAAACCTGTTCGGACCTGTTCCAGCACACAAATTCTTTTTTGGCACTCGCACGAAAGTTTATGAAGGGACGCCAACGGCTCCCAGCCGGTTCATATCCATTCACAGACTGGCAAACACCGATGCTGCTATCCGGGTTCAAGGACCAAAATGTGCGGTGCACATTGAACGAACACAAATTCCAGGTGGAGCAATCCAAAACAACAAACGTCTTAGAGCAGTGGTGCTCAGGTAGATGCTTGCAGCGGGCCAAAATGAAATTTTGCGCCAATGCCACGGGCCGCAATGAGTTATTTTTAATGGCTTAAAATAATTAATAAAAAACAGCTTATTTTGAGGACACGTTACTAGTAGATGTACCTGAAATGTAAAGCAATTCTCTTTCTTCCAAAATAAAAAAAATTACAAACAACAAAATGTAGATTTATATCACATTCAATTTATTTGAAAATCAATAAAAAAAACTTTTCGCATTTTAATACATAATTCACTTACACTTTTCTTGAGCAAGCTTATCGAGATCAGCCTTCATGCTAGAGGTCGAAATACGCAATGAATTGTCCAAATGTTCATCACTTATCTTATTTCTTGCTTTTGACTTTACTTGCTTCATCACGGAAAACAGTTGTTCACAAATGTATGTGGATCCAAACAAAGAAGCTACGAAAAGAGCATGATTTCGCAGCTCTGGGAAGCGCTCTTCTGGAACAAATTTGGCATAGAACTCCAACAAATCATGTCGATCAAATTTTTCTCGCAGTTCCGTGTCGCACTGTAACTCAATTAGTTCCATTTGGATATTATCTGGGGCTTGTCCAGCATCAACACTGAATGGAGCAGAAAAAAGTTTTAGAATTTTTTCATGCGCTTTGAAATCTCCAAATCTACGAGAAAAATCATTTTTCATTGTTTGGAGTGCGTCAATGTATTTTTTAGTCAACGTCACATTGCATTTTCCGAGAGTATGGAAATGGGCAAAATTTAGAATTTTCATCTGTTTCTCCCACAACACGAGTTTGTTTTCAAATGTACTGATTTGATTAAACATGCTGTGCACCAATTTTCCTTTACCCTGGAGACTTAAATTCAAATCGTTCAGGTGCGTTGTAATGTCAGTCAGGAAAGCCAGATCTGTCACCCACTCCGCATTATCGAAAAACTTCACTGATTTACCTTTGCTCTCCATGAATTCGACGATTTCTTTCCGAAGATCAAATACGCGTCGCAGCACCTTTCCCCTGCTCAGCCAACGTACCTCAGGATAATATGGTACGTCACCATATTCTGCATCCGTGTCTACTAGAAGAGCCTGAAATTCTCGATGGTTCAATGCGTGCGATCGGATGAAATTAACTATTTTGATGACATCTTTCATGACATCTTTGAATCCCACGCTTTTGGCGCAGAGGTTCTCCTGGTGCACGATGCAATGGTACTGGGAGAATTTCTCTGACACTTTTGGTAATTTTCGAAGATGGGCAATTGCACCTTCATGTTTTCCTATGAATAATTTTTTTTTTCAGTAATAAAATGATTAAGCACAGAGAACAGACAAACAAGTTCAAACATAATTCATAAATAAATAAATAAATTCAAACATACATAAATGTATGAAGAAAAATACCTAAAATTTAACACCATCCTTGGTACTAATTTTTCCAAGGCCGCAAATCTGATAAAGCTGAATATTTTGCATCAATTTGTATGCAACCCTTCAAGTAAGAAGTAAATAAACTTACGGCCTGATTCCAGCGCCAAATACATCAAATGTCCATAATAAATGTGATAATGCCAGTACTGTCAAAAGGCGACGTTCAAAATAGCACAACATTTTAGGCAAGAATTTTAAGGAGCTTGCACATCTTTACACTGCGGTATAAGCTTGAATAATTTAAATAAGATGGAAAACAAAATACATACCACACATAGCGGGAGCTCCATCGGTAACAACTCCGGATATTTTCTTCAGCGGTAGATCAAACTTTTCTAGAACAGCGCACAGAGCATTAAAGATATCAATGCCCTTCGTCGTTCCTTTCATGGGGAAAAGGCTTGCCAATTCCTCAGTCATCTCAAATTTCTTAAATATGCCGCGGATAAAAACTGCCAATTGAGCTGTGTCAGATATATCCGTGCTCTCATCCAGCGCCACTGAATGAAATTCAAAGCTGGCAACTTTTTCCTTCAAACTCAACACAAGATTTTCAGCAATGTCTTCAACCCGCCTGGTGATGGTCGCCCGCGACAAACTCACTTGCGCAAAGATGCGACTTTTTTCGGGACAAATCATTTGAACCACAGCTTCCATACATTCCTTAGCAAACTCGCCATCAGAAAATGGCTTCGAATGGGAAGCGAGTTTTTCTGCGATAATAAAACTTGCCTTTGTGCACAACTCGTTTTCTTGCTTTCTTCTCACAAAAAAGTTTTGCTGGCTACTCAAATTTCCCCTGAACTCAGCACATTTTTCAACCCGCGCCACACCGACATATTTATCCATTTTTGACGCATGTTTCGACTCGTAGTGACACTTCACATTAAATTCCTTCATAACTGCAACAGCTTCGTTGCAAGTCATACACACCGGTTTTTGATTAATGCACGTAAAGAAAAACATTTCAGACCACTTCTCCTGGAAAACACGTCCTTCATCAGCCACTTTCCGTTTTTTGCTAGTGCTGGCTTCCATTTTCATTGAATAATTGCTCGAAACTTCTCAGAACTACGCACGCGACTACAGAACGGAACCAATTGACAACAGACACTGAATGGTGAAAGTAAATGAACCTGTGGTTGCGGGAGCGAAAATATGACTGCATTCTCTCTTTCTTTCTATCCCGCCTTTTGGGTCACAAAGCACGGTGAAAATTGTTCACATAAAACTATGAGAATCACAATTATTGCACATAGTTTGGCATTGCCCGGGTAATGATGCCTCCAGAGCACGACTATTGGATACCCTTGTGGCCCGAGGTAGACAACCCTTCCGCGAAGTAAGAGATGTTTTGGGAATGCGTGATCTTCCCTACATGCAAGCGATTTACGAATTCCTTTGTTTGTCTGATCTAAGAGTGTAATGTCATCACCCCCTCCCTTTCACTCTAGTAAATTCCCTGCCATTGTGTCCCAGTTATATTATCCTTTTGTTTCCGTGCTACTTGTACCTGCCCAGTAAGCTGTGGTCACCCATCTGCAGCTTAGTTCCAGTAAGGGACTACAGAGACCGAGGATTTGGAAGATGTCGCAACCATGAGCAGCAACAAATACCTGAAATAAGTTACCTGCCTAGCCCCTTCCAAACAATAATGTGACCCATTAACCTCGAGCTAGCCACGAGTAATTGGCACCCCACTTTACTAAAATCGAAAAAGAAAAATTGTTAACTACAATATTGAATATCGGCTCCGCAAAGTGTTACACACGCCTGAGCCTAACAAATAAACGAACTGATTAAAAAAAAAACAATTATTGCACAGTAAGAAATGCAACTCAAATCGAACAGCAAATAGCTACATATTCAATGAAGTTCTCATATTTCTCAAATGCTATCGCGGGCCGCATTTGCCGCCTCGGCGGGCCGCATGCGGCCCGCGGGCCGCAGGATGAGCACCACTGTCTTAGAGCAAGCAATAGGCTGTCCGGTATGAAACTCGAACCGGTGTCCACAGTAGATTACCACCGGTTGGGAATTGCTGTAGATCGGAACGTTCCGACACAACACTATTTCTCCAGACAACAACAGGAGGTGGACTGTACAGCAAAATTATCAACAGCAGCGATCGTGTGCTCCGGTGGCAGTGGATATGGATCTAGTCATTAAATAAAACTGGAACGCTCGATGATTTCAACTTTTTATTTTGTTTCTCGTTCGATGGTTACAATAATACTGATACCTTACACATAAAAATGAGTTGTTTATATAGCATTTTTCTTCTACGCATCGGTTTAACTTTGTGACGAAACAGAAATGGCATTGCATAGAAATGTCGTATAAGGGGAGGGGCTAAATTCAATATTTCAACGTGAAATTATAGGGACAGAAAAAACCAAAAGATAGCAAATACACAAAGGATAGGAAATACGTACATTAAACGTTCGGGACCGAACAAAAACCGTGCGCGAAAAACAATCAGCTGCTTTATCGTTCTAGAAGAAAAAAATACTGCAAAATGGAGAAGCAAAGTGAAGTTTACCGTGTGGTGATTTAGGTACTTGGTTTGCCAGCGGAAGTCACTGAATTTTTTGAAGGTAATAAATTACTATAATTGTTCTTCTTTGCCATGTTAACGGTGTTTATTGTTTATTTCAGATCTGCCGAGCATTTTTGCCATTCCCGCAGAAGAGCTGCTGAACGCGATAGCTTCAAAAAGTGATGAAGTTTATATGATGGTTCAAATAAAACCTCTTTTATTCACACATTTCGTTTTATTCCATGAAAAGTACAAAAAATCCAATACTAAACTTTTTATGAAAAAATAAAATCCATCAACCTTTTCTCAAAAAACGTATTAAAAAACTCATTTGATTTTTGCTAGGATAAGTTAATGCAATCCATGTACACTAGGGTGCCAATGGCATGTATGGGAAAAAATTGACCATCGAATTTCAAAAACGGGTAATGCTCAAAAGTTTCGTCTCCTCAAAAAAAGTCCCCATGCAAAATTTGAGCTCAATCGGACTTCGTTAAGTGTTGGACCAAAGCTGTCAAAGTTTGACATTTTTGAAACACGAAAAATTTCCCAAGGGGGGGGACGTGAAAATTCCGAAATCGATTTTTTGTTTTTGATGCCAAATGTCTTAGAAATGCATGAAACGTCGAGATCTGGTGTTATCTCGAAAAAAAAATTTTTGAAAAAAATTGACTTTTTGGGACTTAGAAATTTTTTGAGGTGGAGGAGTGAAATGAATTTGATATGGAGGATTTGAATTCAATTGCTGAGATATCCATGGCAATAGTACTGAAACATGTCTTATATCATCGTTGGCAACTGCTAGCATATTATATGTGATATTTCATTAGGGTGATTCACTTGTTTTGCATTAGGGTGGTCCATTTTATAGAAAAATAAAAAAAATAAGATAATAGTATCAATACATCTCTTATATAATCGTTAGCCATTATCAATATTAAATATATGATATTTCATTAGGGTGGCTGAGTTATTTTCCATTAGGGTCGTTAAGAACAATAAAAAATATTTCCAGCAAATTTTAACGCTATTCGCATTACATGGGCCCGGCGCGGGGCGAGGCCCGCCCGGGTAATATTTTGAAATGATTGCTTGGGTTTTGTATGTGAGCATTCTCACTATGCTGGCACGGCACGCCCAGCACCGCACATCAGCGTAGTGAGAACAGTCACATACAAAATCCAAGCAACCATTTCAAAATATTACCCCGGCGGGTCTCGCCCCGCGTCGGGCCCGTTGTAATGCGAATAGCGCTTTAACCAGTCAATATTTTTCGTATAGGTTAAAACCATTAAGCTTTCTCACGTCTATCATCTTTCTCTTCCAAGCAGGTAGAAAGAATAGATTGTTTACATACGAAAAAAAAAACAAAAAACGTATGAAAACAATCCTATTCTTTCTACGTGCTTGAAAGAGAAAGATGATAGACGTCAGAAAGCTTAATGATTTCTCACAAAACTTTTCAATATTACCTATCTTACAATGAGAAATTCGCTTCTTTCGTTCTTTTTCATTAATTAGTGCATCAATATAATAATTTCAACCGATTTCTATCCACAGACTGTAAGATTAGCGTACGGACTACCAAAGAGAATTATTTACTAGAGACGCTCTCTTTGTGGTCCTTTTGGAAACTTTTGCGAGACTTACATTCGGAATGCGACGCTTCTTTAAGGTGAAACAGATCGGTGCCTCGTCTAATACTAATCTTAGAGATTAAGCATTGTGCATCAGTGAGTTTCTTATTTCTGTTTTGCACCGTCGTTGCAAGCTAAGATTAAAAATTTCAGAGTTATCTATCCTACATTTACCGAATATTGTAGAGTGGGAAGTCTTCGACTGCAACCTAATTAACAATTTTGACCGAGTAAACGTTTATTCAGCTGTTTATATGAGAAAGAAGAGTTTAGTCAGCTAAAATTGTTTGTTGGACCCCTAAGATGGGGAACTATCTCATTAATACGGTATTTGCAGATATAACTAACCTTTTCAATGGTTGTGACAAAAGACACGTAACGAAAGGGAGGGAACGGTATTGTGATATTTCCAAAATTCATGTTGCTAGGTTTTTGGCACATTGCATCGCATATATTTTCTTAAATTACATCTGATTTTTTTGAACTTTTATACATTGTTCGATGTTCTTCAACTAAGTGCAAAATAAACTGTTTCTGATCTTCATCCGTTGACAATTTCGAATTATATGTTTTGATTAATGCAATACCTCGTTCTGCATTGTCATTTACTACTTCCAAGCTTTTAATTCGTTTAATGGCATTTTCATATTCTTGTTTGCTATTCCACTGCGTAATATCAGTTTCCAACAATGATTCCGGAATCTCTAGAGCACATAACAAGTTTTTAGTATTCTGACTGCCTTGAACAAATGAGTGCAGCTGTAGTGTTGAAACGTCGTTTGATTCGACTATGGATTTAGCACACACATTTGTTTTGTTAGCTGAAAATAAAAATATTGTTAGAAATATAATGTTCTGCGTACATCGAATTGAACAAAATAATTACCTGATGTATGTAAGGCTTCAATATATTTTTTTTTATCTGCGATATCCAACGTTTCATCAAATAAACACAATCCGATGAGATTGCTATCCAAATACTGCAGATGTTTCAAGAACCCTTTATATACTGCTTTGGCAACTTCTTCGTCAACAGCTTCGTAGATTTTAAGCGATTTTATCAAATTAAGGTCATTGTTTGCAGACATTGCAGCACACGTAGACAGAAACCAGTTTTTCAAATATACTTTTACAATGAATACATTAAATCGTGCTAACTGTTGTTGAGTTGCCTTAGGTAACGCAAAAGTGTGTCGGTAAAGGAACATTTTTAGTGAATAAATAATTTTTGCCATCCATCTTGCATTATGGAAAGCACCAGGAGCTCTAATTTTAAAATGTTCTTTAATTTTTCCACCCAAAAATATAAGCGTAAGCTGAATAACTTCGCGATAATCTTCGTGGTGATGTTGTTCTTTTAATTGTCGCTCAAAAAATTCAAGAGATCCACCCTCTCGTTGGCTGTTATTGATGATTTAACGAATACATCATTAACACCAGAATGGTATGAGCTCTTTTCTAAACGGTGCCATTCCGTCTGAAACCGCTTAAAAATCTCAACATTTGGAGATTGTGCAGTTTCAAATTGTAGTGCCTTGAATGCCTTGCCAACTAACAGCTCGTGTATGTGATGTCTACAGGGAAGTCCAATCAGCTGTCTTTTAAACATTTTGTCAAGATGTTGACACGCTCCTTTCTTTCGACCAGTGTTTGACGCAGTGGTATCAAATGATGTAAACATAACCCTAAAACACGGAATAACGGTATAATTTAAAAATTATCAATAATAATATTGAAACTAATAGAAATTACCTGTCTTCAAGATCCCAATCGACAACTGCATTGTACACCGCTTCTGCTTGTTCTATTCCTGTTGAATTTTGGATGGGAGGAACAGCTAACAGCTTACGGATGCCTTCACCAGATACAACTATAGCCAATCGTTCAGTTTTGGGGGTGGCTTTAGACGACAATATACTAGGAAGCAGTTTTGAATCCCAATGAACTGTTAAGTTAACCTGTGGCTTAAATGTTGCTCTCAGCTCGTTCTGCTTTTGCACACGAATTTCTTTTCTTGAATTCCTAATGGACTCTTTGTTTAACACTAATGTTGAAACGTCGTGCCCCAATGATTTCGCTATAGATGATATAAGAAATACCGCATTTCGATCACTCACTTTGCAGCGGTCCAAAGCAGCAGCCACATCGACAGTAATGACATTTTTTAATGGTGATTTAGAAGTTGAAGACGATTTGGAAGGACCTAGAAGAAAATTTAAGAATCAATCGTTTGCTAACCACGAAAAACATTTTAAAACATATTTGAAATTAATTCAATTTACACTTACCCGGTATCTGAAAATCTTCGCCGATAGTACTGATAGAAGGAACGGACTCACTCTGGGTTTGAGATGAGGACTCGAAATCACTAGCAGTTAATTTTTTTCTTTCCTGTAGACTTACTTCTTCCTGCTCACTTGTTCGTGGATTAGTCTCTGTTGTCGCCTCTGCTGTTTCTTCCTCCTCAAAATCACTACACGAGATAGTTGCCGTTGGAAAAGACTCACTTGTTGTTGGAAGAGTTAGTTCTCGTTGTTCTTGCAAATACCGATATGCTTTTCTTTCTACTTTATTCTTCGGTTTATACCTCTTCCCGATATCGAAAAGGTTCTGCAATGAATCAGAGAAATCCTTTCTCTTCTCAATTTCTCTCGCCGACATTCTTAGCTTGCGCTTCTGCAAGATTTTCCAAGTTTCGTAGTACCGCAAGATTTTATGTTGCACTGTCCTGTCGTCGAGCAAATGGTTCAAATGCTTTTTATTCCATGATACTTTCAAAGCTTGTATTGTTAATTGTGCACTTGGTTTAGTCTTTTGCTTCTCTGCTCGCAAATGAAACATGAATTTCCGGAAAACTTCGTTGTATGTAGGCAAATTCGAAGATTCGGGGAACAAAGGTAGGTATTTTCCAACTAGCCGAATATCCTCCATTTTGAAAAACAAAAAACTGTTGACTAGACCGCGGTTCCTCGTTCAAATATAAAAATACTGAATGAGTAAAACTAAAAATAACAATTCCTTATATACCAAATGTGTGGCCATTTCATTACCATTCGAAGCAGACGTTGTCACTACCGAAGCGCGTATACCACAGCAAGCGGCAGGTAACGTACTTTTGTTTTGATCCCCTATAACGTACCTACTTGTGTTTCTCGGAAATGAAGCAGTCCAAGGCCAAGAACCTCTTTAGAAAAGATAAACAAAAAAACTTTTGTTGCACTTCGTAGTCGCCTATCAAGCTATTGTAATAATTTGGGTACATCAAAAATCGTTTTTTTTTCCTTATTTTTGTCCATATTTTGGTAACGGCACATTTTTGTTAACTATTAAAAAAAACATAATAAAAATATCTTAACGAAGTGTAGTATGCCAAAAAAGAATCATGGTTTCAAACTATACAAAAAATATTGACTGGTAAATTTGCTGGAAATATTTTGTTGCTTTTAATTTCCAACTCAAAGGACCACCCTAATGGAAAATAAATGAACCATCCTAATGAAATATCATATATTTAATATTGATAATGGCTTACGATTATATAAGAGATGTTTTGATACTATTATCTTATTTTTTTTATTTTTCTATAAAATGGACCACCCTAATGCAAAACAAGTGAACCACCCTAATGAAATATCACATAATATGCTAGCAGTTGCCAACGATGATATAAGACATGTTTCAGTACTATTGCCATGGATATCTCAGCAATTGAATTCAAATCCTCCATATCAAATTCATTTCACTCCTCCACCTCAAAAAATTTCTAAGTCCCAAAAAGTCAATTTTTTTCAAAAATTTTTTTTTTCGAGATAACACCAGATCTCGACGTTTCATGCATTTCTAAGACATTTGGCATCAAAAACAAAAAATCGATTTCGGAATTTTCACGTACCCCCCCCCCCCCCCCCTTGGGAAATTTTTCGTGTTTCAAAAAAGTCAAACTTTGACCGCTTTGGTCCAACACTTAACGAAGTCCGATTGAGCTCAAATTTTGCATGGGGACTTTTTTTGAGGAGACAAAACTTTTGAGCATTACCCGTTTTTGAAATTCGAAAAGTCGATTTTTTTGGCACCCTAATGTACACTATAATTAATATCTATTCAGCTCTTGCACTTACAGACCATGTATCTATTGCACATATGGTGAATTGACCACATTTAATAAAAAATAAGTGCCGCACCAATACCGAGCAATAACTTTGCACTTTGCCTAAATCTATAGGTGATTGCACTTAAATTGTTTTTTGAGTGTGGGTAAATTGAGTTTACACATTTAATGGATTGACACAGTTTTTGGGGAAATGGGTGAAATTTTACCTATTAATGGGTTTTTGATTCTTACCGTGTAATGACATAAATGTCAGGAAATGGGTCAGGAAATCTCTGAAAATGAAATTTTCTGGAAAATAAGTAAAAAATACCCATTATCCGACACTTGCGTCATTTACTCAATAATGTGTTAATCGAGTTTATGGCTACTCTCTTTTTTGTTAAATGGGTAAAATTTTACCCATCAATTGGTTTTTGATTCCTAAGGAAAATAGACTAGCAAAAATTGTATGAAACTTAAGCTTTATTTCTCATCATAAAGCCACACAATTCCAAATAAATTGGACCAGATTCTTTGAGCTTTGAGCTCAACAACGTAACTATGGATGAAGGCATCGTAGCCAGACACTGGACATTTCAGACCTGCAATATAAAGAATTATTCTAAAACCGTACTTATTTATAACACCTACTCCTACTTACCCTGCAGCCTTTCGAGCGAGGCAATGTCCAGCTTATTATTGACGTCATCCATAGTGGGATTTTTAAAGAACTTCTGAACATCGGGGCAGAGGTCAATCCGAATAAAATCACTTGTGTGAAACTGATTAGAGGTAAGATGGATGGTGGATGGCAGTAGCAAAAAAAGAAAAGTTGAAATATTTTCAATACCTATTTATGGGCAAAAAAATAACCATATTATTTTCAATAACAAATTATCCAAATGGGTAATATTTTCCCCATTTTCTTATTTTATTATTCACCCATTTTTTGACAGCTGCATACAGGTTTGAAAAATGGGTTAAATTTTACCCATTAATGGGTTTTCTATTCCTGCCGTCAATTTCATCCAAAACTGATATCGAATACGTTTTTGAACCTGGATTGGAACTAGTTCCACCCTGCAATACCTGGACTTGATGTCAGTGCAAACCTCAATCCGATAGGAGTTACAGAAAAATACATAGATATTTATGTTTGACACACAACAAGCCAACCCAATGCTAATACCCGATCCAGTTTGGAACTGGATCAAAAACGAATTCGCTAATAGGCTTAGTGACGTTTAACGCACGCACACTACAGCGCCATTTAGATCAAAGGAGTGCAAGCAAGAAGGAAAATCATTTGGAGGAAAATAAACCATCAAATCTCTGCATGCGCCAGAAAGGGAAAGGTGATTAAACGTCATAAAGCCTACACGGTAATCTTTATTTACGCTCTTATGACTATAAAGTATGCTTTTTCGAGGGAAACTTGGACTACGCCAAAAAGGAGCAAATTACTTTTACTCTCTCTAGCGTAAACTCAATGTACGTCAAAATGTGCATACTTTTTACTCTTTTTGAAAGGTAAAAAATGCACAGTTTTAACTCCTTTTCAAAAGTGAGAAATGCATACTTTTGACTTCTTTCAAAAGGTAAAACATGCATACTTTTTACTCCTCTTGATAACTTAAAGGATGTGTACTTTTGACGCATTTCGGAAAATCAATATTCTGTAGCACACACTCAGCGAAATAATCTTTCGATATTCATAAGATTGCATTATTATTATTTGCAACAAGAAATCCTTATTAATTTTATCAATTTGCCTTATGAAATATAATGATGTTGAAAAAATAAAAATATGGAGCAACCTGGATTCGAACCTTGAACGTTGAGGTTAAGGGTCCAGTGACTTGACCACAAGTATATATCAAGACTTGTGAATAGGAAAGCTTAAAGGCGTACAAGAACAACGTCGTGTCAAATAAAATCTAATTATAAGTCAGGCTTATTAAATTAGAAAGCATCGTTCATAAGTTGAATCTTATGTAATTCTTAAGATTGTTTGGCTGAGTGCAGTATTGCTGAAAATGGCTCCCCAAGTAATCACAAGCATTATACTATTGCTCTTATTCAACACAAAGATTAGCTTTAAGAATATAATGATGCATTACCAATGCAATAATGCTACTTTAGCAATGTCTTATGGCATCCCGAATAAAAATAACCATACAATGACAATACAATAATATCAAATAACATTACATTCTATTGCCGAACATGAATCTTATTGTTCACGTATTGGATAAATGAAAAATGCATATTGTCATTCCAATAGATCTACTATTAATCCTACATGCAAGGATTTTCAACAATTCTGAAACAATACAATCAATAGTAATTGATTCAGATTTGTTCGGGAAAAAATGATTTTTTTATAGTTAAGATACATAACAACCCCCTTATTCCTTAGGTCCCCTTAGGTCTCAACTATCATTAAATTCTATTGTGGAAACAATATCTCCAATTGTCATCTTATTGTCATGAACAATACTATTAATTGTACAAACTATTGATCCCATTGTATGGTTACAATACATTTAATTGTAAATCTATGAGAAATTGTTTTTCGGGATTACAAAAGATATAGCATTAGTTCGATCTTATTGGGCCCTTTTCAGCTTTAATCCAGCTTCAATGATGCACTAGACGTAATGCATATGCCCTATACATGCAAGCTATTATAGCCTCGTGGTTACTTGGGTCAATTCCTTAATTCAAATATGAAAGTGAAAAAGACATCAATAGATTGCACAGCCATGTTTATTAATTGAAAATTAAAAAAAAATATCAAAAACCTGTCTAAAGGTTTTGCGCAGAAATTGACTGACACATTTTTTAGTCAAGAAGAAAATTGATATAGTTTTTGGCTTAGGAAGTACCAGTAAATCGGTCCCAAACTCGGTCCCAAGCTTAATGATTTGTCCCTTAAAATGTATCCCTAATAGCTGCATTTGATTTCAGGGCATGGCCCAAGTAACACCACTTGTCATATTCATGTTAATGATACACGTTTTAGACCAAGCTTATGAATTATGGAGAGTGTGAGCTGTTTAGTGGAATACCTGTAACTAGAAAATAAGAAGAATGATTAGTAATTTCCATTTAATTCCAACTACCTTTATTGCTTATCTTGACAGATACGCGTATTTCGTCTACAATGTGCAGACTTCTTCAGTGTCGTGTACTAATACTCGACTCGAGTCGAGTATTAGTACACGACACTGAAGAAGTCTGCACATTGTAGACGAAATACGCGTATCTGTCAAGATAAGCAATAAAGGTAGTTGGAATTAAATGGAAATTACTAATCATTCTTCTTATTTTCTAGGACCAAGCTTATGTTTTTTTTCTAACGTCAATAACTTAATTTCATACACGCATATAACCAAAAAAGCGCAATAAATCTGGCCTTTTTTAACATCTTTTAGGTCATACCAGATGATTTGTAGGACATCCATAAGACAAATATTATGTTCTGTGGATGCTTTCAACAGCATGCTTATAACATAATGATATGTTTTCTCGAAGCAAGCACGGTATGAACAAAGTAAAAAAAATATAAACAAGATTTTTTAATGGCGAAACGATATCGTAGCTAATGGTATTTTACGCGTTAAAGATGATTGTTTATTACTTTTTCAAATGAGAAATAAAAACTGCTTTGCGCATGGAAGTGGTATCAAAATTGTATATGCGGCTCAAGGTTAGCAGTGCAACTTTCCGTTTTACCTTCCCGAATTTCATGCGCCATCGATTGGATTAAAACACGTAGAAGGTACGCCGAATAAATGATTGAATTTTAGTGAGATTTCTTTATGGAATTCACAAAAACCAACATGGCGATTTACCAAGTCTACAGTCCTACAGTACAAGTCTACAGTACGGGTAAAAACATTAGTAACAGATTTGATTTTCAAATCTTCGTTTTTTGTTGTAAAATTGAACCGAGAAATGTCAGTATGAATGAAAATACAAATACAATTTTTCTATTATGTTGTGCGTAGCTACATCTCAAAAGACTCCCCCACAAATTAAACGTAACAATTTATAAAAAATACTAAACATTCTCCCAAACTGTTGCTTTATGCTACATTTGAATAAACCCCTATGCCCAATTTGGCTTCTATTTGAATCAGTGAGTGGCATCACAATCTTACATTTAGGTAGTGTTTTATTTTATTCTAGTATTTCAAATAAACATATTTTCAGCCGTCACTGTATTGGATTCACAATCTATTCGGAATGATTTCACAATTGCATGAGGATGTTAAAAACACGTTTAAAATTCATCTTGAATGCAACCTATCAACATATCTACAAACATCTAGCATACACGCTATTTCCAAACAATCCAAAATGAAGTAGGTTTAACTCAAATCAGTCAAAAGTATGGATACTCAAAAGTGAGTAAAAATAGTTCGTAGTGGTAAGATGACAAACATCCTGAAAACTTTTTCAAGACCAGACATGTTTGGTATTTCATGCTCACGACTTTTTTACAACAAACTTTTTATATTCTTGTCAATGAAGATGTTTCTGGTGTTACTTGGGGGGAGACCTGTTTAGTTTCAAACAGTGTTAAACATTTGTATTAGTGCGCAACTAAGTTCTCGCTGTTTTTTGGTGAAAAAGGAACTTTATTTTGAAAACAAAGGTTACAAACAAATTATTCAAAGTATTGCCCATCACTAGCTACGACTTTTTCCCATCTTTCTGGTAGAACGTGAATACCAACTGTGAACTGTTCGTTTTTTGATGCTATCCAAGAATCAAGCCATTCTGAGATGTCATCATATGAGTGGAATTGCTGACCAGTGAGACCATGTGCCATCGAACGGAACAAGTAATAATCGGACGGTGCAATATCAGGAGAATATGGCGGGTGGGGTAGGACTTCCCATTTGAGCGTTTCCAAGTAGGTTTTCACGGGTTTCGCAACGTGAGGTCGAGCTTTGTCATGCTGAAGAATCACTTTTTCGTGTCTGTGCTCGTATTGTGGCCGTTTTTCTTGCAGCGCTCGGCTCAATCGCACCAATTGAGTTCGATACCGTTCCCTGGTAATGGTTTCGTTTGGTTTCAACAGCTCATAATAAACAACACCAACTTGGTCCCACCAAATACACAGCATACCTTCGCAGCGTGAATATTCGGCCTAGGCGACGATGTTGAAGCATGCCCGTGCAGTCCCCGTGAATGTTTCCGTTTTGGGTTACTGTAATGAATCCATTTTTCGTCACCCGTCACAATGCGATGTAGAAAACTCTTCCTTTTTTGCCGCTAGAGCAGTTGTTCACAGACGAAAAAACGACGCTCAACATCTCCTGGCTTCAAATAGTCAAACTATTCATAGAAAGACATTGCAAATCGACCCAGTGGTTCAGAAGTTATGATTTTTTTTTAAATAAGATTTTTTGAAAAATGTCGGTTATATATATATATATATATATATATATATATATATATATATATATATATATATATATATATATATATATATATACATGTATATATATCGACATTTTTTATATCAATATATTTATATATATATATATATATACATGTATATATATCGACATTATTCATAATATATATATATATATATATATATATATATATATATATATATATATATATATATATATATATATATATATATATATATATATATATATATATATATATATATATATATATATATATATATATATATATATATATATATATATATATATATATATATATATATATATATATATATATATTTATATATAGTTATATATAAATATATATATATATATATATATATATATATATATATATATATATATATATATATATATATATATATATATATATATATATATATATATATATATATATATATATATATATATATATATATATATATATATATATATATATATATATATATATATATATATATATATATATATATATATATATATATATATATATATATATATATATATATATATATATATATATATATATATATATATATATATATATATATATATATATATATATATATATATATATATATATATATATATATATGTATATACAGTATATATATCCACGGGAAAAGAATAGAGTTGAAAAAAAAATTGTCCGATTTTGCTCAAAATCGCTTGGTATGTTTTTCATCGAAAATAATTAGACCCGTATTTTTTATTTTTTTATTAGGGTGACCATATTCGATATAGGGTAACCAGAAAAATCGACATTTTTCGAAAAATTTTATTTAAAAAATATCATAACTTCCGAACCACTGGATCAATTTGCAATTTTTTTTTATTAGAAAACTTATTACTTCTTGTTCTTACTAAAAATATTGGTTAAAATAATTAATGCACTCAAATTTGCTAAAATGGTCAAAATATTCGTTTTTTATGATTTTTGAAATGTTGGACCACAACGACTATTTATTTTTATATATTTTTATGAAAATTCAAACACTTTTACATAACATATTAAAATTAAAAATGTTCATCAAACCGTTTTTTAGTTACATTTTTTTTTTAAATTTCAAGTTTTTTGTCCATACACACATGGAATGAACGTTATTCTCCATTATTTCAATTAGCTCAAATTAAATCAAAAGTATGAAAATGTTATTCAAGAGTGTTTGTTTGAACCTGTTTATTATAAGAATTTACAAATCGCAAAAGCTGAAAATAATTCAGTCGGAATAGTCTGGTGTTGTTATTGATGATTTTATTTTTCAAAATCGGCAAAGCAGTATGTCGTTTTTCAAAAAAGTTCGTTTCCAGCGATCCATACAATAGGTTATATAGGCTATAAGATAAAACATATGTTAGTCAAGAAGATCAGTGAAATTGTCCGGTTACCTTACTGAAGAAACGGTAATACCTGCTATTGCAGACTTTATCGCTTTATCAAGAAAGAAAACGAGCCAGCAACTCCAAGTGCAGTTAATCTAGAATGTGAAAATCAAGAACTCACCGTTTCTGATCCATCGAAACTTGATGATCTCGCCGTTGCCCGATCAGGCACCACTAATTTCGCCGTGGCTGGACCATCTAGAGTGAACAATTTCGCCGCACCAGCAAACATCAGGAATGGTGGTTTCGAAAGAATCGATCCCAATGCCGCTGAATCATCGGAAATTGACGCTGTTCCTAGTGCCGGTAAGTAGAATAATCTCTTCTTTTTGTTCATGCAGACGTCATGATTTGCTACGTTATACAAGTTGTACTCGATTATTCAGAAAATTGGAAAAAATATCAGTTCCGTATAATCTTACCTAATCCGACCTGGTAGCTCAATTTGTAGAGCAGTTGCCTATCATACAAGAAAATAGATACTTCAAATAATCGGATACAATCTGTATTACATTATATAAATAAAACTAATCCTAACTATATGTGATATTTTTCCATCTTGTTTTCAGAATCTTTGTTTTCTTTGGAATCAACGAGTGCTGAATCAATTGGTAGCGCTGCTGCCCAGAAACCCGGAGACGGTCAGGAAATTCTTCAACAGATGAAGGCAAAATTTGATGAAACATCTGACAGAAACGATCGATATAGGATTCTAACTTCCCTGACTGCATACAAAATGATGCAAGAAATCGGTGTTTCGCAACGAACTGCTCAACGTGCAAAGGAATTACAGATTGAAAAAGGTTTTATGAGCACACCGGTGACCAGAGTAAATATGTTATCTTTGAGCGATGATACTCTAACTGTAGTTAGGGACAGCAGAGCATGTCCTGGGAAAAGGGATTTCGTTATTGAAAATATGGCAGAAGAAAAAGTGCATGTACAGCGCAGGTTACTTTTATGTAACCTTCGTGAAATTTATTTAATTTTCAAAGAGCAATACCCTACTTTTAAAATTGGATTTTCAATGTTTTCCAGCAGCCGCCCAAAAAATTGTATTCTGGCTGGTTCAAGTGGAACGCATACTGTCTGCGTATGCATTTATCATCAGAATGTTAAATTAATGTTTAAAACCCTTAAGGATAAGAAACTTATTCCTAACCATTTAAAAACGTATCATGACTTGTTTTTTAAATACTATGTGAAAATCCTACAGAGTAATGTTGGTTGAAAACCTGTGATCTTTGCCCGGGTACGCAGACACTGGAGAATGACCTGATGAATTTTCTTGAAAATATCGATTCCTTAGAATTTAAGCAATGGAAGCAAACAGATCGTTGTCATCTAAATTCAATGCGAATGGATGCAGAAGAGTTTGTGGAAACATTTTTAGAAAAATTAAGCGAATTATCTCTGCATAATTTTATTGCAGAGCAACAAGGTAACTACTTAAAACAACTTAAAATTAATTTGGAAGCAACTGACTGCATTATAATTGCTGACTTCTCTGAAAATTACTCTTTTGATATTCAGGACGCTATACAAGGTTTTCATTGGGCAAACGCTCAATGCACAATCCATCCTTTTGCCATATATTATAAGGATGAAGCACAAAATTTAAAGTTTACAAGCTTTATAGCAATCGCAGAATTTACTAAACTTAACCATATTGCCGTTCGGCTGTTTGTAACAAATTGTGTGAATTTCATTTAAAAAAAAGCTACCTTACCTGAAAAATATCCATTTTTTTCTGATGAATAAGCTGAAAAATAAGATGACTGCTTTCGATTTGTGCCACATGTACAAGGACTTCGGTCTTAATGCAGAGTGGGACTTTTTTGTCACTTGTCATGGAAAAGGGCCTTGTGACGCTTTAGGAGGTGTTCTAAAGCGAAACGCTTCAAAAGCAAGTTTACAAGGCCATCATATTACAACTGCATACGAACTTTACTCTTGGGCTGTTTCTAAAGTAGATTCCAAAATATATTACGAGTTTTTCTCGGAAAAAAATTACAATGCAATGGAAAAAAAAAATAAAGAACCGTTAAACTCGTGTAAAACAAATCTCTGGGACTCAATCGTTTCATCACTTTAAGCCACAAAATGAAAATTACATTATCGTGAAACGGTTTTCGTTTTCAGATGAAGAAAAGGGCGTTAAATTGTAAGAATTTTGCTATGTAATATTTTTTTTGATGAATTATGAAAAATAAAAATAATTAAATAATCAAATTGAATGCTGAGTTTTAATTGAAGGTAATCTGAGAAAACCCTTGCTTGTAGTCTAAAGCTTTGAGATTTGAGCTCCAATTCCTCAATATAGCGGAGCCTGGTCCAATCCTGACCCTGTGGCCAATTCCGACCTCCCAAGATTCTCTCAGACAGCGCTGGTTACAATTTTTTAATAAGACCAATGGAAAGCTTTCATTACACAAAGAATTTCAACGTAGATTGCATTGGTCGGAGAAATTGTGTTTTTTGGACTTCAAATTTGATTTTTAACTTGACTAAATTTGAGACAAAATGTTCTACACGCTAAAAAAAATTGTATTCTAGTTTCAGTTCGGTTCACTCAAAATGACCCTAATGTGGAATAATTCAAAATATGAGTTAAGTTGACTCAGTCGTGGTTTACGCTACAACTCAAATTCGGCATGAGTGCCTCTGCAATCCTTATGAGCACTCATGCTGAATTTGGACGCTAACGGACCATTGTGGTTCCAGTTATAGCCTAAACCATGGCTAAGTAAACCCTAGCAATGTTGGTCTCTGCTTTTAAACAATTTGAGGCTGATTTATAGTTCTTACATTTAATAGGCTCCCCTACTTTTGATGGGTACATTACTTCATAAATAAAACTAGATTTGTAAACATGGTTATCATGAATTTATTAGGAATAAATTAGGAATGAAATGATTCCCGCAGTTATTTTGAAGTGATGGAAAATGATGCTCATTCCATGTGTGTATGGGCAAAAAACTTGAAATTTTCAAAAAAAAATGTAACTCAAAAACGACTCGATGAACATTTCTAACTTTTTGATATGTTATGTAAAAATGTTTGAATTTTCATAAAAAAATTTAAAAAATAAATAGTCGTTGTGGTCCAACATTTCAAAAATTATAAGAAACGAATATTTTTACCATTTTAGCAAATTTGAGTACATTCATTATTTTAATCAATATTTTTAGTCGGAAAATGTCGATTTTTCTGGTAACTCTATATCGAACATGGTCACCCTAATAAAAAAATAAAAAAATACGGATCGAATTATTTTCGATGAAAAACATACCAAGCGATTTTGAGCAAAATCGGACAATTTTTTTTTTCAACTCTATTCTTTTCCCGTGGAATCGCATATATATATATATATATATATATATATATATATATATATATATATATATATATATATATATATATATATATATATATATATATATATATATATATATATATATATATATATATATATATATATATATATATATATATATATATATATATATATATATATATATATAAATAAGTATATATATATGTATTCGTTGTTGTTATTTTTTTCTGGTGTTTCTTTATAATAATATTATATGGATGAGAAGAATAAATAGTGGAGAAGAAGGTTTGTAGGAAGTGGGTGGGAGGGGGAGAGATGGAAAGGTAGGGAAGAGGGAAGGGAATAAGGAATGATGGAAGAAAGGGGAGAAAATTGAAAGATCAAGTTTGAAAACGAGCGGAGGGCATTATTGAACGGTAGTATCCGATCAGGCACATAACCCTTTACCATACTACCCCATGCAGGATAGGCAAGAGGAGGAAATCCCCTTGACTGGCTGGGATTTCCACCTCTTGCCTATCCTGCATGGGGTAGTATGGTAAAGGGTTATGTGCCTGATCGGATACTACCGTTCAATAATGCCCTCCGCTCGTTTTCAAACTTGATCTTTCAATTTTCAAAGCCTGCCATTGCCCTATACGGAACTATCAATACACTTTCTCTTCATGTCTATTTCGTTCTAGCAATAAATTACCGTCCACTCCTAGCGCTTCGCATGGAGATGATAAATTATCTACTTCTGACAAACTTCATCAAAGATCGTTACTTCCGCGCTTGGGAGAATACAAAAACAACAATCAATGTGCATAGGAGGTTGCCAAAACCAAAAACTACGTCTTCTCGCAATTCTAAGAGTATCCTGTCCGGGGGGGGGAAAATTATTTTTGGGGGATTTTGGGTAAAAATTTTTATTCTTTTTGGGTTTTGTTTGGGTTCCCCGGTTTGAAGATTTTTTTACCTGGTTTTTTCTTGTTGTGGAAAATTTTTTAAAAAATTTTTTTTTTTCTGGCCCCCTTGTTGTGTTTTTTTTTTTTTTGGTGGTTTTTTTGTGGGGGGGGGAAGAAAAAATATCTCTGTTTTTTAAATGGTCGGTGGTTTGTTAATTACTTAATTAATTTGTTTGTTTTTTTGTTTATTTTTTGTGTGTGGTGTTTTTTCTTTGTGGGGCTTTCTTCTGAAGATGAATGAAACTTCCACGATTTTAACATTATTCGCCTGGACCGAGATGATTCATATGGTGGCGTACTTTTGGGGATCAAAAGGTGCTACCCCTTCTATAAAATCTAACTCCCTATAATCTCAGGCATTGAAATCGTCGCTTGCCAAATAAATGTTAAGAATAAAGATCTTTGCATAGCTTCCGTCTATGTCCCTCCGAGGGCATCAAAAAGCCACCGTCAACTTTGGAGTTCAATTACATTACTTCCATCTCCAGTTCTTTTTCTGGGCGATCTGAATTCCCACGGTACTGCTTGGGGCGAACAATACGATGACAACAGAGCGGGTATTTTCTATGACTTATGCAACTATTTCCACTTGACCATCTTGAACACTGGGGAAGCCACACGAATAGCAAAACCTCCTGCCAGGGAGAGTCGACTTGACATATCTTTGTGCTCTAATTCACTATCATTAGATTGTCTGTGGAAGGTAATCAATGATCCCCATGGTTGTGATCACTTACCAATTATTATCTCAATCACAAATAGTCTCCAAAAAACAGACCAGTCAACCCATGTTACTTATGACCTCACGAGGCATATTGATTGGCAACATTTTGCGTCGGCGGTAGCCCTTGCTATTGATTCACCCGGAAGACTTTATTAAACTCTATAAATCAACTATTCTTTCAGTTCTCGAATATGGCTCTTTTTGCTCATGAAATTGGAACGCATTCAATATCGTTGTCTACGTATTGCCCTTGGCTGTATGCATTCAACGCATAATATGAGCCTGGAGGTTCTGGCAGGAGTAAAATCCTTACAGAACCGCTTCTGGGAGCTCTCATCTTGAATACTGATCATGTGTGGAATCAGTAACAACCTTGTGATTGAAAACTCCAAAGAAATGCTCGAACTGAGTACACAGTCTAGATTCTTACGAATCTATATTAACTATATGTCATCCGATATTAGTCTTCCATGCTATAACCCTCCTAGTGTACGCTTTCCTTATCACAGTTCCTCCATTGATTATGATCTCTCGATGAAACAGGCTATTCAAGGAGTTCCAGATCAAGTTCGACCTATTTTAATTCCCCTTATTTTCATTGAAAAGTACCAACATGTCAATTGCAATAGAAGAATTTTCACTGATGGGTCGCGCATTGATGGATCCACTGGTTTCGGTGTTTATAATGAATACTCATCTGCCTTCAGGAAACTTCAGGAACCTTGTTCCGTATATGTTGCTGAGCTGGCAGTAATTAATTTCACATTGGGGATAATTTCCGACATGCCCATAGACCATTATTTCATCTTCTCGAATAGTCTTAGTTCTATTGATGCCCTCCAGTCTATGAAAACCATGAAGCACTCATCTTACTTTCTTTAAAAAATAAGGGAAAAGATGTGTGCGTTGGTCAAAAGATCATTTAGGATTACCTTTGTATGGGTCCCCTCACATTGCTCAACTCCAGGCAATGAGAAGGCGGACTCTCTAGCAAAGGTGGGCGCACAAGAAGGCGAGATTTCCGAAAGAAGAATTTCACACGATGAATTTTTCCCATTAGTACGTCAGAGTTCTCTTCAATGTTGGCAAAACGATTGGACAAGTAATTCTTTTGGGCGGTGGTTACATTCCATTATTCCAAATGTTTCGTCGAGATCGTGGTTCAAAGGTCTGGATGTAAGTCGCAGTTTCATTCGTGTGATGTCAAGACTTATGTCCAACCACTACTCGTTAGACGCACATCTCTACAGAATTAACCTCGTCGATAGCAACATATGAGGTGCGGAACCGGTTATGATGACATCGATCACGCAGTTTGGTATTGCCCGGATAATGATGCCTTCAGAGCACGACTATTGAATACCCTAGTGGCCCGAGGTGGACAACCTTTCCGCAAGATAAGAGATGTTTTGGGAATGCATGATCTCCCCTACATGTAAGCGATCTACGAATTCCTTTGTTTGTCTGACCTCAATGTGTAATGTCATCACCCCCCCCCCCCCCCCCCCCAACGCTAGTAAATTCCCCGCCATTGTGTCCCAACTATACTTTCCTCTTGTTTCCGTGCTACTTGTATCTGCCCAGCAAGCTATTGGTTAACCATCTGCGCCTAGCTCCTGAAATGGGCTATAGGAACCGAGGACTTGATTGCAGCCGCAGCCATGAACATCAATTATTAACTTAAATAAGTTACCTGCCTAGTCCCTTCCAAGTGATAATGTGACCCATTAACCTCGAGCCAGCCACGAGTAATTGGTGCCCCACTTACTAACACCAGACAGCAAATCATTGTTAATAACAAAATTGAATATCGGCTCCGCAAAGTGTCACACACGTCTGAGCCTTACAAATAAACGAACTAAGTAAAAAAAACTAAACAGTCGACTCTCCCTGGCAGGAGGTTTTACTATTCGTGTAGCTTCCCCAGTGTTCAAGATCATCAAGTTGAAATCGTCGCATAAGTCATAGAAAATACCCACTCTGTTGTCATCGTATTGTTCGCCCCAAGCAGTACCGTGGGAGTTCAGATCGTCCAGAATAAGAACTGGAGATGGAAGTAATGTAATTGAACTCCAAAGTAAACAGCGGTTTATTGACGCTCTCGGAGGGACATAGACGGAAGCTATGCAAAGATCTTTATTCTTAACATTTATTTGGCAAGCGATGATTTCAATGCCTGAGATTTTATAGAAGGGGTAGTACTTTTTGATCCTCAAAAGTACGCCACCATATAAATCATCTCGGTCCAGGCGAATAATGTTAAAATCGTGGAAGGTTAATTCATCCTCAGAAGAAAGCCATGATTCACAGAGAGCAAATACATCACAATCAGAATTGTGAATCAAATACTTGAATGAGTCTAATTTAGGTATTAGACTTCGACAGTTCCATTGTTATACGGTTATACGTTATACGGTTATACGCCCGCATAAACAATAACCATAAGAAGTGCCTAACCACCAATTCGGGGTATCATCCCAACTGTAAGTGGTATGGTCACATCATCTATAATATCGTTCTTGTATGGTACATGTTTATTAGGGCGGTTATACGGTTATCATATCTTGATCCTCACTCGACGAATTATTCATCGAAATATATGAATTCAACAATGAGGGGCCATGATACAGTCAATTGCTTGAAGCAGTTTCCAACTATAGGAATAAGCAGGTCAATAAGTCCTCGGAGCGCTGAAGCATCCGAAAGGCCAAGAGCTTTTAAACTGTTATCCACAATGTCCCTAAAATTAATTTTACCTCGCTTGGACGGGATACTCTTAGAATTGCGAAATTTTTGGTTTTGGAAACCTCTTATGGTTACTGTTATTAGGTAGCTGTGGGATGGTATAGCTACAGTTAGGAACGGATGCATTAGAGCATTTCTCTGCCAAATGAGCAAGTGACTGAACTCGACCCTCTCCGATTTGGATGAAACTTTGCACATGTCTTCGGAATTGGTGACGATGGATTTTCCGCGGGTTAAGGGAATTTTTTGACTCAAGACAAATTTTTCAAAAGGGCGTATGTGTTTTGTCATGCGTATTTTTCAAACAATCATAACTCGAAAACCGTTGGTTGTAATAAAATTGCGTTGTACATGAAGTTGTAGTTAATTAATTTGACTTTATGAAAAAAATATGTACACTGTAAAAAAAAATTGTTTCTTCAAAAAAAAAACAAAAATTAAACTTAAAAATCAATTAGCAAATCTGTCCAACGTACGATTTTTATAAATTTTTTTTCAAAAAGGCTTTGAGTCATAAAAAAAAGAATAAAAGTTGTTCTACGATGAAGCAACTTAAGCTAAAAAAGTTTTTAGAAGTAGAAAAAATTCATTTTTTTTCCAATTTATTGTTTGTGCATAAATAACCATATTTTAATAAAATAATACGATTTTTCTAGTAATTTTAAACAAAAATGCTCTTGGTGAGCAACACTCTAAATGTATCCGTTTTAGAGATAATTTGAAATTAATGTCGAAAAAATGGCTTTTTCCATGAAAATATCCCTTTTTCAAATGTTAGTCGTGATTGTCCATCTGCAAAAGTATTCTTTTAAAATTGTACATAACATTTTCTACAATATACCTTTCATTACCGAGAATACTAGACAAACTGATTCCTGATATTTACTGTAGGTAAACGACCAAATTTGCTGCTTTTACTTACAGTATATTATGAAAACCTAACCCGAAACAAAAATAATTAGTATTCATGTTAGTGTACAAGCGTATTTTGTTCAGGTAGAAACATAATGTATTTAATTAGTTAAACTGTTTATACCAGTAAGAATTCAATTGTTACGCCCATTTATACCTATTCATGCATTCCCTTTGGTGTTGACAGAAAATATAATTTACATGCATACCCCTGCACATACCAATATTTCAAAAAAGTACCTAAAGTGCGTACCTAGTACGTATAAGAAGGATTACATTACAAAGTCATGACATCAGTTTAACAGTGTCTTTCATAAGTAGCGTAAAGTGTAAAACGATTTGAAATGGAACTCGAAACAAAGCATTGTTGTAAACCTTTTCGTGAAATCGGGAGACGGTGTTCGCCTAAACATAGAAATTTAACTGACAAGTTAATTGAAAAACTTTTATCCATGCAGTGTAAGGTCCATTTGGACACGTCATTAAGAATTTGTGATTCATGTCGGTTATATTCGTATCGTCGTAATCCTGTCGAAAGAGTGGAGCAACCAGAAAACGGTGGACATGACGAAGCACCAACCACATCACGGAACAATTTGAAGGAAATACCATCGGCAGCTTCAATTACCTCGGCATCTTCTCAGGACAGTGACCTACCGGATTATTCCAGGATACACAACATTGAGTTATTCAATAATGCAATTGCAGGAATAAATGTGTCTCCGATATCCATTAGAGAATTTAAAAACGATAAATACCGTCGGCAAAAATTTGCCGAAATTGTAGCAGGTATTAGAAAATATCTATTCAGCTTACCACCACAAGAAGAAGTCGAAGAATTAGCTACATTGAAAACAAAGGTTATGGAATATGATGAAATTATTTCCAAATTGAAAGAAAAATTCATAGAACCAGATTGTTCGAGAATAGACAAAATACGTATGTTAACAGTTTTGCCTAATTCGTGGACGATTCAGCAGATAACGAGCAAATTTGAAACAAACAAATACCTTGCATTACAAGCAAAAGAATTGGCAGCCGAAAATGGAGTATTGGCTACCCCCAACGACAGATCGGGGAATCGTTTGAATCCGGATATAAAGAATCAAGTGATACAATTTTTTGACGAGGACGACATCAGCAGAGCCATGCCGGGACAAAGAGATTATGTCTCTGTAAACACTAATGGTAAGCGTCAACAAATTCAAAAACAGTTATTACTTTCATCACTTAGAGAAACTTTCACTCGATTTAAAGCAGTCAGTGAACATAAAATTGGATTTAGTACTTTTGCAGCATTACGACCAAAACATTGTAAATTGCTAAATGCTTCAGGTTCTCACAACGTTTGTGTTTGCGCAATTTACGAAAATATTGATTTAATGCTTCACAGTTTAAAAAAATATTCATTCAACACTGATTGTAATCAAGATTTTGAGAAGTTATTGTGTAATTCATCATCAAGATCAAAATATTGTCACCTCCGTGAATGCGAAAATTGTCCCACGCTGTCAGAATTTGAGATAAGATTTTTAAAAGAACTTGAGAAACATAACTTGTCTGAGATATCGTTCGAACAATGGATTACAACTGATAGATGTAATTTAGAAACGCTATTAAAACCTGTCGATGAATTTGTTGAATATTTTAGCGAGATATTAGAAAAACTATTAACTCATGATTATATAAAAACAAAGCAATCTAAATTTTGAAAAGATACAAAGTCTTCATTAAAAGAAGGAGAAGTAGTTATTATTTGCGATTTTGCAGAGAATTATTCATTTGTACATCAGGATGCTGTTCAAAGTCATCATTGGAACAATGATCAGGCTACAATTCATCCGTTTGTTATTTATTATATGGAGTCAGGAATGCTTAAAAATCTAAGTTTTGTTGTAATATCAGAAGTTCTAAGACATGATACAATTGCGGTACAAGTATTTATCTCTAAATTACTAACGTATTTAAATCAACTAATGAATATAAAAAAGGCCATTTTTATGTCTGATGGGGCTGCTTCCCAATACAAAAATAGAAAAAAATTTGCAAGCCTCTGCAAGTTTAAAGAGAAATACAACATTGATTCTGAGTGGCATTTTTTCGCAACTGCACATGGTAAGGGACCATATGATGCAATTGGCGGCACATTAAAACAAATGGCAACAAGAGCAAGCTTGGCCAAACAACATGAACATCCAATAACAAGTGCGAAAACTTTGTATGATTGGGCTATTAAGAGAAATCAAGAAAATTTCACAAAAATATCATTTTGCTATGTTTCACAAGAAGAATATGAAGAGGGAGCTGCAGAATGGGGTGGTAGTTATCAGCAAACAAAAATGATTCCTAGTACACAGAAATATTACTCCTTTATTCCAGTTGCAGATAACAAAATCGCTGCGAAAATATTTTCAGCTGACGAAATACTGAGTTTTCATAATATTTATAGTGATGTTCGGAAATAGTATTTGTAAAAATGTAAATACAATTTTTTTTAAAAATAGTAGAAAAAATAATTTTTTTTTTGGTAATTAAGATTTGTTAATTTCGTTAATTAAGAAGATGTTCAATCTTCTTGGTGTCAAAAGGATAGTTGTTGAAAATGTTATGTACAATTTGAAAAAAATACTTTTGAAGATGGATAATCACGACTAACTTTTGAAAAAGGGATATTTTCATGGAAAAAGCCATTTTTTCGACATTACTTTCAAATTATCTCGAAAACGGGTACATATAGAATGTTGCTCACCAAGAGCATTTTTGTTTAAAATCAATAGAAAAAACGTATTATATTATTAAAATATGGTTATTTATGCAAAAACAACAAATTGGAAAAAAACTTGAATTTTTCTTACTTCTAAGAACTTTTTTATCTTAAGTTGATCCATCGTAGAACAACTTTTATTCTTCTTCTTCTTGTTTTAAAGTCTTTTTGGAAAAAATATTATAAAATTCGTACATTGGAGAGATTTGCTAATTGATTTTTAAGTTTAATTTTTGTTTTTTTTTGAAGAAAATTGTTTTTTTACGGTGTACATATATGTTTTTTATAAAGTCCAATTAATTAACTACAACTTCTTCTAAGACATTTTTGTTTAAAATCACTAGAAGAATCGTATTATATTATTAAAATATGGTTATTTATGCAAAAACAACAAATTGGAAAAAACTTGAATTTTTCTTACTTCCAAGAACTTTTTTATCTTAAGTTGCTTCATCGTAGAACAACTTCTATTCTTCTTCTTGACTTAGTCTTATTGGAAAAAAAATATTAAAATCGTACGTTGGACAGATTTGCTAATTGATTTTTAAATTTAAGTTTTGATTTTTTTGAAGAAGAAATTTTTTTTTACAGTGTACATATTTTTTTCATAAATTCAAATTAATTAACTACAACTTCTTCTCAGACGCAATTTTATTACAACCAACGGTTTTCGAGTTATGATTTTTTGAAAAATACGCATGACAAAACACATACGCCCTTTTGAAAAAAAATGTCTTGAGTCAAAAAATTCCCTTAACCCACGGAAAATCCATCATCACCAATTCCGAAGACATGTGCAAAGTTTCATCCAAATCGGAGAGGGTCGTGCAAGATTTTGACTTTTTCCGGCTGATTTCATCTGGAAACGCTCAATAGCTATTACCGGTTTATTCGGTTTTTTAAAATGACCCCCGTTACCTCCAATTTTTTGCAAGCTTTTGAGAGTAGGTTTTATTTGTTTCCGGCGCACACCCGGAGAACTAGTAGGCATTCTTTTACCGGGAGCGTGTACCTCGAGAAATCCACTCTCATCGGCTACGTCAGAGTCCAGTTCGTCGGAAGACAACATCAATAATGGATTTTCATTTTGAGCGGCTGATACAGACGATGCAGACGCTCCGTTTTGCGAATTTAACATTTCTGCATACGTCTGCTTGGAGCGTTCTTTTATGAAACGTCTCACGTTACCAGTGCGCTTCTTGTACACGGGGCAGTTTTGCAAATCGTAAAGAGGCTCTTTGCCACAGTAAGCACACTTTAAGGAAGGCGGAAAATAATAAGGAAAAGGCGAGGTAGATATCAAGCATAATATTTGTTTTGGACTCAGGGTAGGTTAGGTACAAGAAATGTTAGCTGTAGGTACAAGTGTTTGTATTTAGGAAATAGGATAAATACGGCAGGTGGCGAAGGTTTTCTTTCAGTCGAGTATTAGTACACGACACTGAAGAAGTCTGCACATTGTTGACGAAATACGCGTATCTGTCAAGATAAGCAATAAAGGTAGTTGGAATTAAATGGAAATTACTAATCATTCTTTTTATTTTCTAGTTACAGGTATTCCACTAAACAGCTCACACTCTCCATAATTCAAGCACACTTTGTTGCTTCCTGTTGGCAAGCATCCTCTAGATGCCTTTGGCATAATTTTCCACAACGGGGCTTGTTGTCGCAAAACGAAGCCGTATGACCCAACTGTTTGCACTCGGTACAATTAAATACTGCTGGTACAAAAAGGCGCACTGGAAAAAAAAAACCTTATCAATTTCAACAAATTTTGGGAGAATTGATCCAGCGAAGGTCACTTGTAGCGAGTCCGACGGAGCAGAATTTGTAAGTCACCCTTTACCTTCAATAACGTCTTCACAGGTCAGGCTCACTGCAGAAACCACACCATCTATCTCCACACCTCAAGATGGGATGTACTCGATATTATAACCTTCGTGACTAGCAATTTCATTTGCAATTCTAGACGTTGGTGCAAAAACAGGCAGTTGTATATTTATATATATATAATATATATATATATATATATATATATATATATATATATATATATATTTATATATATAAATATATATAAATATATATATATATATATATATATATATATATATATATATATATATATATATATATATATATATATATATATATATATATATATATATATATATATATATATATATATATATATATATATATATATATATATATATATATATATATATATATATATATATATATATATATATATATATATATATATATATATATATATATATATATATATATATATATATATATATATATATATATATATATATATATATATATATATATATATATATATATATATATATATATATATATATATATATATATATATATATATGTATATATATATATATTTATATATAAATATATATATATATATATATATATATATATATATATATATATATATATATATATATATATATATATATATATATATATATATATATATATATATATATATATATATATATATATATATATATATATATATATATATATATATATATATATATATATATATATATATATATATATATATATATATATATATATATATATATATATATATATATATATATATATATATATATATATATATATATATATATATATATATATAGATATTATATATATATATATATATATATATATATATATATATATATAAAAACTACCATTTCGAGGGTTCAAATAAGCGCAAACGCTATATATATATACATGTAAGGAAAATAAATAAATAAAGTAAATCAGAGTTTTTTTTCAACCACCCTATGCTAAACGATTCCACTATATGGGAGAAAAATACACAATCCACTAACCAGTGCTGTACATTTTCATGACGGTTATAAGACTATGACCATCATCTTCTCATGATCATTACAACTCACGAATGATGATCACATACTATGTCACTCAAAAACAGATTGATCTCATTCGACCATTTGTGACAAAAGCTTTCATCACTGCCCGAGAATGTCATATGAAGGGAGTAAAGAAAATCAATCACTCACTAATTATCTGTGAGAACGATGTGCAAGACAAACTATTTTCAGCATAATAGGGGTTAACCTCTGTGTATATTAAAAAATCCTTCTTTTTATGTTGTCATTTTATTAACCTTATCCATTATTTTCATTTCATTAAATTTCTTCGGGTATCAAAAAAACTGACACATAAGACTATAGCGTCAAATTTGACCCGGAAATCAACGCTTTCTAAAATTATGAAACTTCAACCTAGGGGTCCAACCATGATGTTTGTATCCCATTTGAAAAGTTATGATCTCAAAAATGCATTGAAGGTAAAAAAAACCTGGTTCCAGTAACATTGGCAACCGAGAATCTGCTACAAAGGGAAGGAGGTTTTGATTACGATGTGTGAACCAAATTACATAGAAAACATTCCAGACTAGTTGTAGAGAGTTGCCGTCTTGGGCAAAGTTTCTTATTATGTCATTTGTCGTCTTTTGAAATCATCATATTAGTTCCAGATCATGCCGCAGAGATGGCGCGGCCGTCTAACTTTTCCAAATGAAGCGCTAGAGAGTTGCCGTATGTCATTTTTCGTCTTTTGACATAATCATATTAATTTCAGATATTGCCACAGAGACAGCGCTGCAGCCTTTCTTTGCCAAATGAAGCTCTAGTGAGTTGTCGTAGTGGGCAATGATTTTCAGTATGTCATTTATCGTTTTTTGACATTATCATATTGGCTCCAGATATTGCCACAGAGATGGCGCTGCAGTATATATTTGCCAAATGAAGCTCTAGAGCGTTTTCGTCTTCGGCAAAGTTTCTCAGTATGCCATTTGTCATCTTGTGAGATTATCGTATTAGTTCCAAATATTGCCGTAGAGATGGCGCTGCAGTCTATCTTACTTTTATATGACGCTCTATGGAGTTTCTGTTTTCTGCAAAGTTTCTTCCCAGTAAGAAAGATTAGTCTAACATAAGTCTAACGTTCGTCGAACATTTTGTCTAACTTTCGTCTAATGTTAGCCGTCTGTTAGACACATCTGACACATAATGTTAGACGTGACAGGGTTAAAAAGCTAACCATTTATTCTGACGATAGACTAAAATTAGGCGTAATTCAATACGGGTGGTGAGCCCCCATAGACTTGGCTTTGTAATCAAAGTTTTATGGTCGTTTGTTGACACTCTGCTACACAAAACTTGGCATTTTTGGAATACTGGCAGAGTGAAAACAAACGACCATAAAACATTGATTACTCACCTTTTTAAGCAGTATTCATCAGTCAAATACGTATCAATCAGCCAGCTCCTCGCGTTTGCAGGTTCAAAGCATAAAAGAAGATAAACATCTGCGACGTAATTCTTTCGAGCTTTAGCTGCCAGCGTGGCCATAATTATTTTCAATTATTTTTATATTGTGTCAAATGTAATCTGATTACATATCTATTTCAATTTTTGTATTTCTAATTTGATTCGTCTTTAATCTGAGCAGGTTAGTTAAGAACGGACTATACAATACCCAACGTTTCGTTGCTGGTCGGCCACCGTCGAGGCACCCAGCTGTTGTGTTTTCTAAGACAATGTGTGGACCCATCAACCTGAGCTTTCAGCTGTGCTGTTAGATTACCCTCTGTGGTAAAAACAGCAGACCGAACATTGCCTACGTCGATATTACTACTGTTTCTGTTGCTGGTCTGTCACCGCCGTTTAAATCAATTCGTGTGTCAGACAGCATTAAATTTCCTTCCACTGGCCAGTGACATGGCTAAGTGAGTCGTTCAACATAATTGTCGTCAGCCCGTAGTGTGATTATCACCTAGCGAAAATGGATATCTGCTCAACATGCAACAAGGATACGCCTCCTGCTATCAAAGGTGTAAAAAAGGCGAAGAAAAACAAACAGATCGGATGGATCAGCTGTGACAATTGCTTAGAATGGTTCCATACTGTGTGCGTCAGGGTTAACGATATGCTGCTACCAGAGATTGGCAACTTCTGGTATTTTTGTGAGAAATGTACCACGCTTGGTACACTCATTGCGAAACCTCAGTCCCAACCAAGCACAGTAACTGCTGCTGCCACTGATGCCGAGATCCATGCAGTTACATCCAAAATCGAGGAAATCACCACTGAAATGTCCAAGCTAAAAGCCGAACTCGTAGAATCCAGGACCGCTAGCAAAAAACAGCTCGACCGGATACGTTGCCAAATCAACGAAAGTGCACGCCAGGACGAACGTAACGTAGCTCAAAATAAGCTGGTAAACAACTTAACGAAGAAACTAGAAACGATAGAGTCAGGTGCCAAATTGGCAAGTACCTGTTCGCAGGCCGTCAATAGCTTTAGGATTGCAGTCAATAAAATCCCTTTCCGCCAAGGCGAAAATGTTCGGAAACTAATCGAGAGCACTCTAGCTTTCCTAGGTATAGATAATGCTATCCAACATGTTACCAGCTGCTTCCGTCTACCAATTAAACCCTCGAAATGGACGGATCGCTCCCTGTCACCGACCATCATCGTCGTTTTCAACGAAAAGAGGACCAAGGACGCAGTCATGCAAAGATATTTTGAGCGATTTAAGGAAGTTAATCTATCCGTTCTGCAGAGCAACCTACCGTTGGAATACCGGTTCACGTTCAATGAAATTCTCTCCATCGACGCGTTTTGCATACGTAACCTCGCGATTCGACTAAAACAAAAGAAACTCATCGAGTCTGTATTTGTCAGAAATGGTAACATCTCGGTTCGCCTTCTCGACCAAAAGCGGTATACTGCCGTTCGTGACACGGATCACCTGCTACAGCTAACACACCGTACGAGTCATCCAGATGAATCATCCGTTTTCTTCGATGCTGTATCAACGAATTCCTCCGCAATTTCTCAACTGTAAACCTCCTCGAGCTGACGACAAAGGACAAACGACTTACAATGACAAACAAGAAAATCTACTACAAGTTAATTATAACACTCGGCGCAATGTCAAACAACTTCTCTAACTTACGGATTGGCCACCTGAACATCAGGGGTCTTGAACACCACATCGACGGTACCAAACTTATTATGGACAAAAATCAATACCATTTCTTCGCAGTAACAGAAACCAAGCTAAAGCCTTCTTCGCCGGTCGGCCCCATCCGTGTTCCCGGTTATAACTTCATCAAACACACACTACCATCCGGTCGCGGACGCGGAACGAAAACATGCGGTGGTGTAGGGATGTATGTCCAAAAAGGAATTAAGGCCATTCCCTTGATGAAATCTACACATGATCCGGTAGCACCAATTGCCTCACGTTTTGAGTTTCTTGCAGTGCAAGCCAAGGTGAACGACCTTAACATCTGTGTAGTTGTAGTATACAATCCCTCCTGCTCGAACCCGAATTTCAGCAATTGCTACGAGAAGCTTCTTCTTGATTTGTTGGAACATGATTTCGACAGGACGTATATTGTGGGAGATTTCAATGTGAACGTCACCGCACCTCAACCATCTGCAAATGTGTATGCACTTCGGCAAATCAATTCGGCCTTCAACTTGACTGTCTTACCGACAGGACCCACTCGTATCACCGAAAGCAGTGTCACTACAATCGACCTTCTTATCACAGACTCACCAGGTACCGTGATCAAGTCAAAGACATCTGCTGCGAGCACAATTTCAGATCACGAGATAATCTATCTTGTTGCCAACATTAAAGTCCACCAACCTATTGCGCAAACCATTCGAGTGAGGAATATACGTGGCATTGACCCTCTACAGCTACAAGCGTCTCTACAGACTAAAGATATGCAACCATTCTACGAAGCTACGGATGTAAACACCAAAACGAACTTGCTGAACGAAGAGTTGAAAAGCCTATTGCAACAGTATGCTCCAGAGAAGACCATCATCGTCCACGAACAACTCACACCATGGATCACTGCTGAAATCAAACAAGCTGTGACTTTGAGAGATCTCGCATTTGCTCTCTACAGGCGTAACCCAAACAGAGCTCGCGACGACGTGCAGTGGCAGGAATATACTAGGAATAGGGATAGAGCTAGCACATTGATTTCTGCAGCGAAAAAACGCTACGCCGACAGACATTTCAACTCAGATCTGCCCGCCAAAAAGCTCTGGAACAACCTGAGAAGAGACGGCATCCACAACAACCCGAAGAATAACACCCCATCCGATGGAACTGATGCAGAAAGCCTCAACCAGTTTTTCGCCGAAGGTCACAGACAACAGTCTCACGTAATTCAACGAACCCCTTCTTCTGAACCCCATCATAGGACGGAAGAGGACCGCGGAGCTGCTGACTTCAGTTTTCGGCATACTGACGTCAGCGAAGTCTGCCGAAAAATATACGAAATACAAACTAACGCTACAGGCTCAGACGAGATACCCATTTCCTTTATCAAACTGCTGTGCCCATTCATCCTACCTTTTCTCACGCATCTGTTCAACTCAATTATCGATACACGCTTATTTCCTTCAGTATGGAAAAAAGGATTAATTACTCCTATACCGAAGTCCACCAACCCGACGCAGCCAAAGGACTTCCGGCCGATCAGCGTACTACCAGCAATATCCAAAGTCCTCGAAAAGATCCTTCTTGTCCAAATCACGGAGCATCTGAGCGAGGCTGACCCGCCGCTGCTAGCATGCAACCAATCTGGTTATAGAAAAGGTTTTAGTACGACTACTGCTCTCACGAAAGTTGTCCATGATATCTACAGCAACATTGATGACGACCGCTGCACAGTCATGGTGTTGGTAGACTTCTCGCTTGCCTTCAACTGTGTTAACCATCGGACCCTGGAAAACAAGCTTTTTAATGAATTCAGGTTCTCACGTGCCGCATGCAAACTGATCTCATCATTTCTTAAAGAGCGCTCTCAAATCGTCCGCCTAGGAAACACCATGTCTGCCGAAAGGGAGACGCCGGACGGTACACCGCAGGGGTCATGTCTCAGCGCGCTATTGTTCAGTCTCTACATGAATAGGTTACCCAGAACGCTGAAATGTGAGTGGCAGCTGTATGCAGACGACCTCCAAATCTATCTATCTGGCCCCGCTGGCGAAATCGACCAACTGGTACGTATAATTAACAAGGATCTAATCGAGGTAGTGGACTGGGCCAAACTGAACTGTCTTGTACCGAACCCGAGAAAAACACAGGCCATTGTTTTCAGTAAAAACGGCTCCATTACCCCACAACAAGCTATCATCTTCGGTGGCACTGCGATTCCGCTTAGCATTACTGTTAAAAACCTCGGACTACACATGGATAGCCAGCTGCGCTGTACAGACCAAGTGAACGACGTTGTAATGAAGGTCTATAGTACCCTCAGAACATTCCGGCGATTTTCAACTGTTCTATCGCTGCCGACACGTCTTAAGTTGGTGCAAGCTGTGATAGTTCCGTTCTTCACTTATTGCGACGTAGTGTACTACCCCGGACTGTCTGCTGCTCTCCGGTCGCAGCTGCACCGCTGTTTTAAATCAGCATGTCGATTTGTGCACAACCTTCGCCGACGCGACACAACAGCTACAGTGAGGAACTCCATTCTTGGGCATGATCTGCCAGCAAACTACCAGCTTCGAATCTGCTGTTTCATGAAGCAGGCACATGAGAAGTCACTACCTGGTTACCTCATGCAGCACCTACAACACGGGCGTCAGGAACGTTCCGCCGGTTTCATCATCCCACGGCATACTACATCCAGCGGCAAAAGTGTTCTAGTTAATGGAGTATCCAGCTGGAACGCATTGCCGATCACAACAAAACACGAACACCGAACGGATGCTTTCAAACGAGCAATAATTAGGATTAACTAAACAAATAAAACCACTTCATGGTCTTCTTTATTTGCCTCCAAGTTTTGTTCGCTCCTAATGTACATTTTATTAATATTTTCACTACAAGTTTCCTTGCCCTGATACAAAGTGTTAAACTAACAGGATTATCGTACTGAATAAAATAACCAATTACCAATTACAACATTTACCGAGTCATCTTGTGAGTTGTTGCAAAATGTATACTTATTCAACTTTTCATGTATAATGTATAATTATTCAACTTTTCATCATCATATCAACTGAATTTTTAACTTCATCAAATTGTAACTTCCTAGTTAATTTCATATAATTATTCAACTTTTCATCATCATATCAACTGAATTTTTAACTTCATCAAATTGTAACTTCCTAGTTAATTTCATATCATTACAATCTGACACCGCAAATTCCACTAAGTAATTCCTGGTTTTCTCGTAATTTTAAGTTGTCCTTATATTTGAATTTTTGACGTAGACTACGTCTTACGGGAAGGGTAGGGTGTCAATTGAAAATCTAAAAATCAGCGACCGTCACGAAATATCGTTACAAATTAAACGCTAATAACTTAATAAATGCTCAATAGATTTTCAAGATGATTACATCAATCGATTGGAAATTTTCCCGCGTATCAATTCAATTATCAAACATTATCCGTTAACAATTTCAAGCTATTGGAAATAACCAAAATATGAGCTGATGTCTTATAATGCCAATTTTTCCGAGTAAATTTACTCAATGCACTCAATTTTACTATCACAGATTTCAAATGTAAGCAAGGGAGGTCTCATATGCAGCAGTGAACGATATAAAACGGATACACCTTCGCAAATTTTCTCATTCGGGTTGCAGTTCTGGAGCTGTGCGGAGCATCGAGCCAGTATGGATTGGCAGTTGGCGCCGGACGATAGTATGTACCCTGGAGGGTGCACTAGCTTCATTCAGCGGAGCGGCAAGACGCCAAATTGGATTTGGCAGCTGGCTGTGGCAAGCACCATAGAAAGTGCACTGGCAACCTACCAATTGGGCAGGTAGCTGATTGTACTGCAGTCTGTTGTTACCAAGCCGTTGGCTAGGCAACCGTTGCTAGGCAGCCATACATTATGCTGTGGTGTGCTAGGCAGTCGATTGCTTGGGCAAATAATGTCTTTGTAGCCAGCCGGTGGGTGCTACCACTAGCAGCGAAATAAGGTGTTTGTGTGTGTGTGATATTTGGTAGACATCTTTTGGTAAGGCGCATAGAGGGTTTTAATTCAAATGCGGACCATTTCAAATCCGTCCTTTTCAGGACGACCAATTTAATTTTGAGAGAGTTTGTTTGATTTGAATGTTTGGTTCTTACCGATTGGCTGACAGCGGTGGCTATAACATTTTCAGTTTTCTCTTTGTTACATACCTTGAGCATTTTGCACAATTTACAAATGCCTACCGTCACGAAAAATTTAAGCACCGGACGCTAAGAATTCGATTGTTTCTAAATTGATTTATTTTGTAGACTGCTCTAATCAAAAAATTTATACGATTGCCATTCTATTTACTCAGGTATATAAAGTTTTACAAATAAAATAATATCAATAATATAAAATAAATTAATATATTTCGCATACATATTCATCAATTGGTGTATGAAAATTTTTAAGAATGTTGCGTTCTGGCATGTTTCAAGAAATTCTCTATCACGGACAATGTTTTGATTCTCGAACATGCACATTTCAATGAGTACTGTTATGAATAGTTATTCTGTTGTGTTAACGATTCGCGTTGGATAGCGTTTTACTTCTAGGAAGAAATAAGTTTTGAGAAACTGTGAAAGTGTGAATAAGTGCAATGCCTATTCGTTTTGATGCCAACCATTTGCGCAAATTTCGGAAGCGGGTTAAGATCGAACATTCGAAAAATCCTCCGAATTGACCATGTACCGATGCCGAGTGAACTCGAGGCTATTGGGCAAAACTGGAAGCAACCAGAGGTAATGCATTGCTTACTACTGGTCGGAAAGCTAGAGAAGGGCCTTAAACTCGAGGTGGGAAATAAAATCAAGTGGTCAACCAACTTGACAAAGTGCAAATACTTTTCAAATGCTTTCTAAAGAACGTACAATAGATTTTTGCTAACATACTTACTATCTAATGATGGTCTAACGATCTTTGAGGACAAACATTAACGCTATTTTGATCAGACTAGGCCTTACGGCAAGGGTAGAGGTCAAATCAACATTTAAAAATAACTGAAAAGTGTGAACTCTTAAAGCTTTATTATTTATCGATAAATTTCGAGATAGGGGGAGGGAAAGGGAATCCTAAAAATTTGGGGGGAAATTTGGGGGATTTTTGAAAAAAGGGGGGGGGGGGGTAAATGTTTTGGGAGGAAAAAATGGTGGGGGAAAAAGGTGGTTAATTTGTTGTGTGTTGTGGATGGGGGGTTTAAAAAAAAAAAAATTTGCTAAAGGGTGATACGGTCAAAATTTGGTCAAGGGAAAACGCGTGTAAATCGGTAAAATCGTTTATTTAAAAAATCAAATTAAATTTCTTTTTCAAGTTCAATTAGTATAAAATTCAGGAAAAATATTCAGTTAGGCTTCCGCTTTTCCAAATCCGAATTGCCAGGCCTTACGCTTGACCCTTGCCATCAGATTTTGTACAGCCACCTTGTCCACCTTCTTCGCCGCAGAAAGCCAGTTTGCATTGAACTGCTGCTCGTCCTTAGCAGTTTTTTTGGTCTTCTTTAGGTTCTGCTTGACAATAGCCCAGTATTTCTCAATTGGGCGGAGCTCTGGCGTGTTGGGAGGGTTCTTGTCCTTGGGAACCACCTGCACGTTGTTGGCGGCGTACCACTCCATGGCCTTTTTACCGTAATGGCAAGATGCCAAATCCGGCCAAAACAGTACGGAACAACCGTGTTTCTTCAGGAAAGGCAGCAGACGTTTATACAAACACTCTTTCACGTAAATTTCTTGGTTGACAGTCCCGGAAGCTATGAAAATGCTGCTTTTCAAGCCACAGGTACAGATGGCTTGCAAAACCAGATATTTCTTTGCGAACTTTGACAGTTTCGTGTGCTTGAAAATATCTGCTACCTTTCCCCTTCCTTTTGCCGTATAAAACTCCTGTCCCGGAAGCTGCTTGTAGTCGGCTTTGACGTAGGTTTCGTCGTCCATTACCACGCAGTCAAACTTCGTCAGCATCGTCGTGTACAGCCTCCGGGATCGCGCTTTGGCCGTCGTATTTTGTTTATCATCGCGATTTGGAGTCACTACCTTCTTGTAAGTCGATAGTCCGGCTCGTTTTTTGGCTCGATGCACGGTTGTAGACGATACACCCAGCTTATTTGCGGCATCTCGGAGCGATAGGTTAGGGTTTCGCTTGAAACTACCGGCAACTCTCTTTGTCGTCTCAGCGGCTTCCGGTTTTCGATTTCCCCCCGATCCAGACTTCCTGGCTGTCGACAAACGTTCCCCAAACACTTTAATTACATTTTTAACGGTTGATTTGGCAACTTTTAGCGATTTTGCCAACTTTGCGTGCGAGTAGCTCGGATTTTCGCGATGCGCGAGCAAAATTTTGATACGCTGCTCTTCTTGCTTGGACGGCATTTCGACAACTGAAGAGTGAATTCCAAAATCAAAATAGGAGCAACATTCTACACACACACACCTTCAAAATGAGGGGTGTTCAGGTTTTTTAAATGCAAAATTGAAAGAAATACGTCAAGTTGATATTGACCAAATTTTGACCGTATCGCCCTTTAAACTAACATTTTTGTTGTTTCCACCATGAAAGGGGTTTATTATTACCAAAACACAAGTTGCGTTGAATCAGGGAACCAAATAAAAAGCTTAGATTGATTCAACCAAAGCGACGGTAAAATCCATTTGAAATTTTGTTTCCAGAAAAATAGCTAAAAATTTTAGTTTGAAACAAACTATTTTTTTGGGCGTTCTTTCGTTTTCTGTCATCCGGTACCGCTGCATGCTCTAACGCTGTCACTCAACATTACTCAAGCGTGTCTTTTCTCGGAATTTTTCATCGCAGGTATATAAAACATTAAACATTATATTCATATATTAAACATTATTTAAACATAATATAAAACAACAATTAAAAATGTAGCAATAAACTAAATATTAAAAAAACTGAAAATAGTAGAAAAGCTCACATTAATATTAATTTTTTTTAATCAATAAAACTTTCAACGACATTTTATAATTTTTCTTTGTTTTCTTCTACTTTCGTAGCTCAAGTTAAGTAATCAATATTGTTTATATCGTTACTAGAATCTTTGTTTGGGTTTGGATTCACTGTGTTATTTTGACAGAATGTTTAAGGGATTGCTCGTTGTGAGTTATGTTTTTAAGGGGTTGTTTATTAAGCTTGGGCCAATGTGCAGGAACTTCCTGAACCAAAAACTATATTCAGTTTTTTCTGGACTATCGAGCCCCTGGGGATACCCGATATAATATAATTCAATTTAAGCTAATTCGAGACCTTGATGATTCAAAATGTGGACTTTTTTTTCAATTAATTAGTAAATATTATGGTATTATGCATTTCACGAAAATTTATCGCAACAGTAGTTCAAAAGGCTTGTTGAAATGCTCCTCTACGTTGAGTCGTCTTGGTTTTGATACAAATTGTGTGACAAATTTTCGAACAATACGCTTTACGTTTTCCAACATTTGAAGCTAACGTCTATGAAAAAAAAAAAACTTTGAGAAGTGTTCGGAATTATGAACCAAGTGTTCGTTTATTCATGCAACAGGCCCAAGATGAATTCACCAAGTTGAAAAAATGATTTGTTTTTGATTAACTTGCATGCAATCAATTTAATGTTACAACCATGGTTCACAAGCATTGTGAATAGTCATAACAATTCATTTGGATAAATTTACTGATAGCTTGTTTCAGATGCTAAATTTATAAATGCGAAGTACGATCAAATTGTAGCTCTTGACAGATTTAACAACATTATATAATACCCCATCCAGACAACAAGCTATATTACGTGATATTGAGTATCTTGAACTCAAATGTCAAACATATTATTTCCATTGAAAACTAGATGCATAAATGCTGATACAAAGAAAAGCTATATCAAGTAATATAGTTCTATTGTGAACGGATTATAACAGTATATTGGCACTAGAAAGAATAATATTCACTGTCAAACTCAAATAATACCCAATAATGAATATCATTTTAATATACCGATATTTCACTTTATCGTCTTAGATTTTAAAGTTAGAGCAAAACATTGTGAGACCAATAAAAGATCAATAATAATCAATAATTAGTCTTGATGATAATAAAACTCAGCAACATCATATGTGATATTTTGATCGAACATTCTAATTTATTTTTGAAATCTCAAGTTTAAGTGAAAATTCACAAATCTTAGCACAACCTTAACAAAACTTTTCTCTATAATATAGGTTCTAATAGCAAAAGTCTCATTACAGGGTAAACATAAAATTAACAGTGCCAAAACTAAGTCGGGCCAAAAAATTTTGATTTGATATAAAATAATTTAATATTAGATTACTTATTGATGCGAAAGATTATGTTAATAAGTATCCTTATATTGAGATAAGAGTTCTGTTAATTCTAGTTACGATGTACGTTTTGCTTTTTTTATTCCGTGTCGGGTATTTTCGTCACTGCGACCAATTTTTAGATCTATTGTGACATATCCCCTTTTTGTTGTTGCTTTAGTTATTTTCAGCATGACGCATCACTATTGATAGAAGTGATCGTCAAAGTCTGACCTAAAGCATTGTCCCAGGACGGTATAACGCTCCGAATAAAGTGTACTACCGTACTGGGATTTGTTCTCCAAATCTCAAGGGGTTCTAGTAGCCCTTTGTTAAAGAACTTCAGCCTATTATTGAAAATTGCCGGGCAGTGGCATAACAAGTGTTCCGAGTCTTCTCTATCCATGTTACAGAATCGACATGAATCATCTTGAAGTTTTCCTATCAGCTTCAAGTGATAACGGCTCGGACAGTGACCGGTTATAAGGCCTGTATATATTGTTAGATCTTTTTTGGTAAGATCTAGTAACTTGCGAGTCATTGAAATGTTTGGAGTAATGAACCGCTTTGATTGCCTAGCTTTGAAAGTGTTGTTCCAGTTTGTCTCCACTTTCAAGCATTCCCAGGCTTTCATCTCCATTCTAAGAGAAGAAGCAGATACACCACAAAAGGGTTCAGGTCCTACAAACTGATGAGACGATCCGAGTCTTCCTAGTTCATCGGCTTTCTCGTTTCCATCAATTCCAGAATGACCAGGAACCCAGTACAAATTGACTTGATTACGACAAGACCATTTCCGAAGTAATTGAACACATTCCCAAACATGTTTGGACGTGCATATTGCTGACTTTAAAGCATTCAGAGCTGCTTGACTATCCGAAAAAATGCATACATTTGAATATCTATAGTTTCTGCGTAAGCATATAGCAGAACATTCCAGAATTGCTTGAATTTCAGCTTGGAATACAGTTGGCCACTTTCCCATTGGGATTGAAAGGTTAATCCCTGGGCCAGTTACCCCAGCTCCCACTTGATTGTTCATTTTCGAACCGCCTGTATAAAAAACAATCGATCCTTGGCGGAGGTTTGGGCCACCTCTTGCCCACGAATCACGCCCAGGATCAATAACTTGATATGAACAATCAAAGTTGTATTTTTTTTCCATCCAATCTTCGTTGTTCATAACTAAAGGATTAAATTTTACAATTTTTAGAATGCTAAGATGTCCTATTAGATCACCTTCTAAAAGGTTCGCAAACCTTCTGATCCTTAGAGCGCTCTTTTCAGCTTCTAACTGTATGAATTGATGCAATGGCAACATAAAAAGTAGTGCATCCAGTGCCTTCGTTGGTGTACTTCTCATTGCACCGCTAATTGAACAAGTTGCTAGTCTTTGAAGTTTTTCTAACCTTCTTTGTGCAACAGTTTCTTTTGTTTTTTGCCACCAGACCAATGAAGCATAGGTAATCTTGGGTCTCACAATTGCCGAATAAATCCAATGGATCATTTTTGGCGTTAGTCCCCATTGCTTACCAAATGTTCTTTTGGCTATCCATAGAGCATTTGCCGATCTGTTGATTGTCTGCTCTAAATGAAAGTTCCAATTTAGTTTGCTGTCAAGAAATACTCCATGATTCCGCATCGAACGCTGAAGAGCTTCGGTTTAGTTTTTTTTCGCACTCCGCATTACCTCTTTTGCATTTTTTTTTCAACCCGCTATCAATCACGCGGTGATTAAAAGTAGTGCACTGTTTAAACCACCGATATCCAGCCGAGCGTTCCATTAGGGAAGCAGACATTCCCGGCCGAGCCCGACGGATGATCTGTGCAGCCTGTACCATCGTCAAACACCCGAGGGGAAAAAGTGTAACCCCATAAGCACCATCGCAGCAAGGAAGGTCATCGCTCCATCCACTGCCGGTCAGCAAGCGGTGCTTTGTTTGCGAACAACAGCAGAAGGTGCCATACCGGCAAACGGCAAGTAACACATTTGTTTTTTGTTTCGTCATCTGCTAGTGTGTTGTGTATCTCTCTCCCATATAGTAAGTCGTTATGCATAGGGTGGTCCAAAAAAAATCATCTGATTTTTATTAATTTATTAATTTTTTACTTCTCTGTTCGCTGAATTTGTTCTTGCATGGATGATTCTACGGGGGGCGACTTGCCTCCCAAAGATGTTTTTAGGGCGCGCTGTTATCAGCCGTCTTCTGCCTCTCCTTGGGTTGTCTACTTTCGGCAGAAAGTGAAAGCCCTAGATTTTTTGGGCATTAAAAGAAATTTGACGCGTCGTTATCCGGGGACCGAATTTCATCAGGTCAACCGAAACAAACTGCGTGTTACTGCACCTACGTATAAAATTGCAAATGAAATTGCCAGTGACGCAGGTTATAATGTCGAGTACTACGTCTACATCCCATCTCGAGATGTGGAGATAGACGGTGTGGTTTCTGCAGCGAGCCTGACGTGTGAAGACGTTATGGAAGGTAAGGGGCGACTTCCAGATTCCGCTTCGTCTACCATTGAGATTCTGGAATGCAAACAATTGCATGCAGGATCAATGGTAGATGGAAAAAAGACGTATTCACCGTCGGACTCGCTACAAGTGACCTTCGCCGGATCAATTCTCCCAAAATTTGTTGAAATTGATAAAGTTTTTTTCCCAGTGCGCCTTTTTGTACCAAGGGTATTTAATTGTACCAAGTGCAAACAGTTGGGTCATACGGCTACTTTTTGCGACAACAAGCCCCGTTGTGGCAAATGCGGCCAAAGGCATCTAGAGGATGCTTGCCAACAGGAAGCAACAAAGTGTGCTTACTGTGGCAAAGAGCCTCTCCACGATTTGCAGAACTGCCCCGTGTACAAGAAGCGCACTGGTAACGTGAGACGTTCCATACAAGAACGCTCCAAGCAGACGTATGCAGACATGTTAAAGTCGCAAAACGGAGCGTCTGCATCGTCTGTATCAGCCGCTCAAAATGAAAATCCTTTTTTGATTTTGTCTTCCGATGAACTGGACTCTGACGAAGCCGATGAGAGTGGATTTCCGGAGGTACACGCCCCCGGTAAAAGAAAGCCTACTAGTTCTCCGGGTGTGCGCCGGAAACAAATAAAACCTACTCTCAAAAGCTTGCAAAAAATTGGAGGTAGAGGGGGTCAATTTAAAAAAACCGAATAAACCGGTAATAGCTGATGCATCCGTTCCTAGCTGTAGCTATACCAACCCGCCGCTACCTAATAACAGTAACCGTAAGAGGTTACCAATCACTACGTCTTCTCGCAATTCTAAGAATATCCCGTCCAAGCGAGGTAAGATTAATTTTAGGGACATTGTGGATAACATTTTAAATGCTCTTGGCCTTTCGGATGCTTCACCGCTCCGAGGAATTATTGACCTGCTTATTCCTATAGTTGGAAACTACTTCAAGCAATTGACTGTATCATGGCCCCTTATTGGTGAATTCATATCTTTCGATGAATAATTCGTCGAGTGAGGATCAAGATATGATCACGGTATTACAATGGAATTTTCGTAGTCTAATACCTAAATTAGACTCGTTCAAGTATTTGATTCACAATTCTGATTGTGATATATTTGCTCTCTGTGAAACATGGCTTTCATCCGAAGATGAATTAAACTTCCACGATTTTAACATTATTCGCCTGGACCGAGATGATTCATATGGTGGCGTACTTCTGGGGATCAAAAAGTGCTACCCCTTCTATAAAATCTCACTCCCAATAATCTCAGGCATCGAAATCATCGCTTGCCAAATAAATGTAAAGAATAAAGATCTTTGCATAGCATCCGTCTATGTCCCTCCGAGGGCATCAATAAACCGCCGTCAACTTTGGAGTTCAATTACATTACTTCCATCTCCAGTTCTTATTTTGGGCGATCTGAACTCCCACGGTACTTCTTGGGGCGAACAATACGATGACAATAGAGCGGGTATTTTCTATGACTTATGCGACGATTTCAACTTGACCATCTTGAACACTGGGGAAGCGACACGAATAGCAAAACCTCCTGCCAGGGAGAGTCGACTTGACATATCTTTGTGTTCTAATTCACTATCATTAGATTGTCTGTGGAAGGTAATCAATGATCCCCATGGTAGTGATCACTTACCAATAATTATCTCAATCACAAATAGTTTTCACAAAACAGACCAGTCAATCCATGTTCCTTATGACCTCACGAGGCATATCGATTGGCAACATTTTGCATCGGCGGTAACCCTTGGTATTGATTCTACCGATCCTCTTCCACCATTAGAAGAGTATCGTTTCCTTTCCGACCTGATGTACAAAAGTGCATTAGAAGCTCAGAAACGACGTGTTCCAAGTGCATCCCTCAAAAGAAGACCCGCCACCCCTGGATGGGATGACGAATGCACTAAGTTGTATCTTGCGAAATCCGATACGTTTAAAGATTATCGTAGACATGAAACATGTGAGCTTTTTGACAAGTACCTCAAGCTTGAAAAAAAGCTTAAAAACTTACTCAAAGCAAAGAAACGCAATTACTGGCGTTCGTTTGTAGAGGGACTATCTAGAGAAACCTCGATGACAACGCTTTGGAGAAAGGCTCGTTACATGCGAAACCGCTCATCCTCCAATGAGAGTGAAGAATACTCCATGCAATGGATATTCGACTTCGCTAAAAAGGTTTGTCCAGACTCTGTCCCAACACAACCGAATTTACGGGATACTACCCGAAATAACGGTTCTCTGGCCGAACCATTCACAATGTTGGAATTTTCAATGGCACTTCTTTCATCGAATAACTCTGCTCCGGGAAGCGATATGATTAAATTCAACCTTCTAAAAAATCTTCCTGATATCGCTAAAAGACGATTACTTAACCTGTATAACACTCTCATGGAATTAAATATAGTTCCACCCGCATGGAGGCAGGTTAAAGTAATAGCTATTCAAAAGCCTGGGAAACCAGCGTCTGATTACAATTCTTACCGTCCGATCTCTATGCTATCATGTTTAAGGAAATTGTTAGAAAAAATGATCCTATCAAGTCTTGACCGTTGGGTTGAATCAAACAACCTGCTATCAAATACGCAATTTGGTTTCCGAAAGAGCAAAGGAACAAACGATTGTTTAGCGTTGCTTTCATCTGATATACAACTGGCCTTTGCACACAAGGAGCAATTGGCTTCAGTATTTCTGGATATTAAGGGCGCATTTGATTCAGTTTCCATAGATATACTGGCAGATAGTCTGCACTGTAGTGGTTTACCAGGAATTTTAAATAACTTTTTGTATAATTTACTGTCAGAAAAACAAATGACCTTTAATCTAGGTCAACTGACAACTTCCAGAATTAGCTACATGGGCTTACCCCAAGGCTCATGTTTAAGTCCCTTGCTTTATAATTTTTATGTTAAAGATATTGATAACTGCTTGGAAAATAGATGCACGCTAAGACAACTTGCAGACGACGCTGTGATCTCCTTTAGAGGTCCACGTGCAGAAATCTTGCAAAGACCATTGCAAAATTCCCTAGATAATCTGTCCATCTGGGCCAGAAATTTGGGGATCGAGTTTTCACCGCATAAAACCGAATTGGTAGTGTTTACTAGAAAGCGGTTCCCTGCCCAACTGCGTCTCAAGCTTTTGGGAAGAGACATTACCCAATCTTTGACCTTCAAATACCTTGGAGTCATGTTTGATTCAAAATGCACTTGGAGTAATCACTTTGCGTATTTAAAACAGAAATGTCAACAAAGGATCAATTTTCTAAGATCAATATCCGGGACATGTTGGGGTGCTCACCCGGAAGACCTTATTAAACTCTATAAAACAACTATTCTTTCAGTTCTCGAATATGGCTCTTTTTGTTTCCTCTCGGCAAGAAATAGCCACCTCATCAAATTGGAACGCATTCAATATCGTTGTCTACGTATTGCCCTTGGCTGTATGCATTCAACGCATAATATGAGCCTGGAGGTTCTGGCAGGAGTAAAACCCTTACAGTACCGCTTCTGGGAGCTCTCATCTAGAATACTGATCAAGTGTGGAATCAGTAACAACCTTGTGATTGAAAACTTCGAAGAAATGCTCGAATTGAGTACCCAGTCAAGATTCTTACGAATCTATATTAACTATATGTCATCCGATATTAGTCTTCCATGCTATAACCCTCCTAGTGTACGCTTTCCTTATCACAGTTCCTCCATTGATTATGATCTCTCGATGAAACAGGCTATTCAAGGAGTTCCAGATCAACTTCGACCTATTTTAATTCCCCATATTTTCATCGAAAAGTACCAACATGTCAGTTGCAATAGAAGAATTTTCACTGATGGGTCACGCATTGATGGATCCACTGGTTTCGGTGTTTACAATGAATACTCATCTGCCTTCCGGAAACTTCAGGAACCTTGTTCCGTATATGTTGCTGAGCTGGCAGCAATCAATTTCGCATTGGGGATAATTTCCGACATGCCCATAGACCATTATTTCATCTTCTCGGATAGTCTCAGTTCTATTGATGCCCTCCAGTCGATGAAAACAGTTAAGCACTCATCTTACTTTCTTTCAAAAATAAGGGAGCAGATGTGTGCGTTGGTCGAAAGATCATTTAGAATTACCTTTGCATGGGTCCCCTCACATTACTCAATTCCAGGCAATGAGAAGGTGGACTCTCTAGCAAAGGTGGGCGCACAAGAAGGCGAGATTTTTGAAAGAAGAACTTCACATGATGAATTTTTCCCATTAGTACGTCAGAGTTCTCTTCAAAGTTGGCAAAACGATTGGACAAGTAATTCTCTTGGGCGGTGGTTACATTCCATTATTCCAAATGTTTCGTCGAGATCGTGGTTCAAAGGTCTGGATGTAAGTCGCGGTTTCATTCGTGTGATGTCAAGACTTATGTCCAACCACTACTCGCTAGACGCACATCTTTACAGAATTAACCTCGTCGATAGCAATGTATGTAGGTGCGGAACCGGTTATGATGACATCGATCACGCAGTTTGGCATTGCCCGGGTAATGATGCCTCCAGAGCACGACTATTGGATACCCTTGTGGCCCGAGGTAGACAACCCTTCCGCGAAGTAAGAGATGTTTTGGGAATGCGTGATCTTCCCTACATGCAAGCGATTTACGAATTCCTTTGTTTGTCTGATCTAAGAGTGTAATGTCATCACCCCCTCCCTTTCACTCTAGTAAATTCCCTGCCATTGTGTCCCAGTTATATTATCCTTTTGTTTCCGTGCTACTTGTACCTGCCCAGCAAGCTGTGGTCACCCATCTGCAGCTTAGTTCCTGTAAGGGACTACAGAGACCGAGGATTTGGAAGATGTCGCAACCATGAGCAGCAACAAATACCTGAAATAAGTTACCTGCCTAGCCCCTTCCAAACAATAATGTGACCCATTAACCTCGAGCTAGCCACGAGTAATTGGCACCCCTCTTTACTAAAATCGAAATAGAAAAATTGTTAATTACAATATTGAATATCGGCTCCGCAAAGTGTTACACACGCCTGAGCCTAATAAATAAACGAACTGATCAAAAAAAAAAAAATTTGAAACACGGGGAAAGGAAAAAAAAAAAAAAACCCCCAGCCGGGGGGGGACTTGACATATCTTTGTGTTCTAATTCACTATCATTAGATTGTCTGTGGAAGGTAATCAATGATCCCCATGGTAGTTATTTTATTTATTTATTTATTTATTAGACGTCAAACAATAGTAGACCGTGTTGTTACATATAATCCTTATACTACAGATACATCCTTAAACTAAAATTAAATGCCTATGTTCTATTGCTTCGCAGAGTGTTAAAATATTTTTTCAATTTTGTCCTAGCTGTATTAAAGTCAATCATTTCACAATGCTGATTATATACAATCATCATGCGGTTCAGCGGTCCAAATTTAGCATAATTTGTACGATGACGATCTACTGCGAATAGGTCACGATTACGTAATTGTCTAGTGGGGGCATATAAATTTAGCTTTGACAAAAGATCAGTTGAGTCAATACGTTGTGATACCAAATCATTAACAAACAATACCTTTGCATAATCTCGACGTTCTTTCAAAGTTTCAATATTGATCAGCATACAACGTGCTTCATATGCTGGGAGAGGTAATGTTGTCCATCCTAGCTTTCGCAGTGCATATAATAAGAACTGTTTTTGGATTGACTCTATTCGTTCTTCATGTTTTTTCATATAAGGGGACCAAACAATACTACAATATTCTAATATTGACCGCACATAAGCAACATAAAGCGTTTTTATTGTATATGGATCTAAAAAGTGGTATCCGAAACGTTTTATAAAATTAAGCATATTGCCTGCTTTATGAACTATCGTGTTATAATGATCCACAAACGTTAGTTTTGAGTCTAGAATAATACCTAAATCTCTTATTTTATCGCATTTTTGTACATTTTCTATTCCTAATAAAACTTGAACATTTGGCGTGCTATGTTTTCTGCTAAACGTTATGAGATTACATTTTTTAACATTTAGTTTCAATAGACTTTTACAGCACCATGTATGAAAAACTTGTATCTCATTGCAAAATACAATAGTTTCATTATCGTTCTTAATTTCTAGGTACAATTTTATGTCATCAGCATATATAAGAACATTGAGATCTTTTAAGATAAGAGATATGTCATTAATGTATAGAATAAAAAGAAGAGGTCCTAAGTGTGAGCCTTGAGGAACCCCTGACGTGACTTGAATTGGGTTTGACTTTTTATTATTGAACTTTACAATTTGCTGACGATCAGTTAAATACGATTTGATCCAATTGAGCAGTCTCATCTCAATTCCCATTTTTTCAAGCTTGAAAATCAACATTGGAATGTCTAGTCTATCAAACGCTTTACTGAAGTCGGTGTAAAGAGCCATTACGTGATTACCTTTATCCATTGCATTTAATGAGTAATTGACGAATTCTAGTAAATTCGTAGCAGCTGAGCGGCCTTTGAAAAAGCCATGTTGTGCGTTAGTAATTCTATTTTTAATTTGGCTAAAAACATTTTTGTTTATGATCGATTCGAAAAGTTTTGGAATGCATGATATTATGGCAATGCCACGATAATTTCGAATATCGGATTTTTTGCCAGGTTTATTAATTGGTATTAGGAAAGACTTTTTCCATTCTTTCGGAAATTCACCACTATCCAGTGACATATTGAACAGCCAGAAAAGAGGAGTTGTGAGTTCAGTTGCTAGGTTTTTTATGAATGCTGGTGGAATTCCATCAGGTCCTGCGGCTTTATTAGCGTCTAATTGTTTTAGACCTGAGAGAATGTCTTGTACAACAATGTTACTGACACCAATATTACCTGGATAGTCAGGAAAGTATGAGAAATATTCAAAATCGCGATCATTGTCCTTAAATGTTGTGTAGGTCTCTTGAAAATATGTTGCAAATAGATTACAAATATCTTCTGAGTTATCTCCTACTTTTTCGTCCAAAGTCATAGTTGTTGGAAAGTTGCACGATTTAACCTTGGTTTTAACGTAACTGAAGAAATTTTTCGGACATGACTTAATCTCATTTTCAGTTTTTGAGTTATACTCAGATAGTGCAGAGGAAATAGCTAAATTAAGTTGGTCACAGATATTCAAATACTTTTCCAAATTAGCTTGATTATTGTAATTTTAGTAAATTTTGTGAGCCTTTTGTTTCCGATTCTTCAAATTAGTAATTTGCTTGTTAAACCAAATGGGATTTTTAGAAGCATAGTTTCGTCGTCTTCTCGTCAGAGGAACTTCTTCCTGAATTGTTGCCAGTAACATTTTATAAAATATTTCTACTGCACTTTCAACATTTTTCTGACTTTTTAAGACCTGTTGCCAGTTGGCCCTACTCAATTTATGCTTAATATTGTAATAGTTTGCTTTGTTGTAATCAAAGACATTCTCGTAAACACATTCATTGGGATTATGTATTCTATGCACAAACACAGAAAACTCGATTGCCGTGTGAAACGCTTCATTTTTCCATAAGGGGTAAAGAGATTCACTCACGCAGAAATCTTCATGTGTTTTTGTTAATAAAAAATCTAAGTAGCAATTTTGCTGGTTTTTCACGTGGTTAATTTGGTAAAGCCCTAAAAATGCAAGTTTTTCAAAAATAAATTGTAACGTTTCATTATCACCAACGACAGGAAGTAAAATACTCTCATTTACTGAGTCAGGAATAAAATCTGCATTGCGCTGATTGAAATCGCCATATATATGAATTTTATATTCAGGGGGAAATTGAGTTACAATTTCTTCAGCTGTTTGAAAAAAGATTTCGTATGTTGACTTACAAGCTTGGTCTGGTGGAAAATACACTGTTGCGAAAATGTGAGTTTCACCAGCAATATGTGTTTTCACCCATACATGCTCAAATTCTTTAAATTTTGATGAAACCAGAAGTTCCGAGCTAAAATTTGAAGAAACTGCTATGAGAACTCCTCCACCAGACTTTCTGTGCGTTAAAAGTAAGTCCCGGTCATCTCTAAAAACATTATAATCACTGCCAAAAATTTCTTCACTTTGTATGCTATCATTCCAGCTTGTTTCGGTACCCAAGATAACCGAAAAATTGGAACACAAAATATTTTTATGTATTACATTCATTTTTGATGCACTTTTCATGCGATTGAAATTCTGACAATACACCAGAATTTCAGTAGAAGATGATTCTGAGGGAATTGATGGAAGCACGTCATCGTTTAAAACTATAGATACATTACCAGTCACATCCGGTTCGTCATAGTCTACCTCTGTAGAGTGCGTCAGGTCGAGCGAAAACACGGACGCTCACAGGAACAGGACGTACAATAACAATGCTGCGAAAAAGAGCTTCGCAGGGCGGGGCTGAGTATCCAATCGGGAGTAGAAGTTGGTTTTGTTTGCGGGAATTGATGATCCACCGGGTATGGATTCAGTGTTTCGCCACGTTGAAACCTGATGCCACGCTGGTCAATCTGAGGTTGAGAGAAAGCCGCCTTTGCAGCTGCAAGTAACTCCTTATCGGGTGGTAGAAAGCTAGTAACTGTTTGATGACTTCTATGGTTGTTGGTGTTATTGTTGTTGTTGTTGTTGTTGTTGTTGTTGTTGTTGTTGTTGTTGTTGTTGTTGTTGTTGTTGTTGTTGTTGTTGTTGTTGTTGTTGTTGTTGTTGTTGTTGTTGTTGTTGTTGTTGTTGTTGTTGTTGTTGTTGTTGTTGTTGTTGTTGTTGTTGTTGTTGTTGTTGTTTGTTGTTGTTGTTGTTGTTGTTGTTGTTGTTGTTGTTTTTGTTGTTATAGCCGTTGTTGTTGATGTTGTGGTTGTTGTTGTTGTAGTTATTGACATAACTGCATGACGGAAGGATGTTCTGATTGTTGTCGTTATTGGTTTTGTTAATGTGGTTGAGGTGGTATCCATTTATATTGTAATCACGCTTCCTACGCTTCCGACGGTTTCGGGATTTATGAGCAGCTTTTTCCTGTTGTCGACGATGAAGTTTACGTAAATCATAATCTGCCCAATCTGCTCTCCACACTTTTTTATTACCCAGTAGTCGCCAGCCAGAACTTTCTCTAAGAGCTCATCGTGCTGGGATCTAGCAAATGCTAGATCTTCGGCCAACTCATCAGCAAGAGTGATTTCATCACTTAAAGTATTCGTTGCTGGAGGCTGCAAATCAGAAACAATACTCGACAAATGTTTCATTTCTTCTATGATTTCAGAAGCAGGAAAACTAGGAACTTCTTTTGCAGCAACTTCAATAAGGCTTACATGCATCGCCTTGATTTGGTCTTCCAGTTTTGAAAAGCCATGTTCAACATCGAGCGTAATTTTGCTGGCGAGCGTTGCACAAGCCCGTTGTACACTTGAATCAAATGTGTCCGGGTTACATTTGTCGCGTAAAACCGATGACACATCGTTAAATAATTGTGCCACGGTGCCGTCGTTTGTCTTGAGCTCGCCCCTCAGCTCGGTCATGTTAGTTTCGAGGCTATCAAAAGCTTCCCGTACATTGAAGCTATTGATGAAAGCGCAAATTTTATCATTTGCAGCCTCGATGTCGCCAGACAAAGTGCGCTGGCGTTGAAGTAGTTTTCTGAGTTCAATTAAACTCGTGAACTCTTTTTGGAAGCCGTCGCACAGCGGCAACATGAACGCACGAATGTGTTGTTCGTAATTTCTCCTAGTTCCAGCACAGGCTGCGTGGAATTCTTTTCCGCAAGCTCCATAGCAATGGAAGATTAGTCGGTCATCCTCACTGACACAGTTATTTACTACACACGGCATTTTTACGCGCGCAAGACTTGGTTCACTACTGGAGACCATAAACAGCTAGAACCCGCGTTAAAATTGTACGGACGGAATTGAAAATGCGTGCGACCTACTCGACTGCCGAAATGTTCTGATCACTTACCAATAATTATCTCAATCACAAATAGTTTTCACAAAACAGACCAGCCAATCCATGTTTCTTATGACCTTACGAGGCATATCGATTGGCAACATTTTGCATCGGCGGTAACCCTTGGTATTGATTCTACCGATCCTCTTCCACCATTAGAAGAGTATCGTTTCCTTTCCGACCTGATGTACAAAAGTGCATTAGAAGCTCAGAAACGACGTGTTCCAAGTGCATCCCTTAAAAGAAGACCCGCCACCCCTGGATGGGATGACGAATGCACTAAGTTGTATCTTGCGAAATCCGATGCGTTTAAAGATTATCGTAGACATGAAACATGTGAGCTTTTTGATAAGTACCTCATTCTTGAAAAAAAGCTTAAAAACTTACTCAAAGCAAAGAAACGCAATTACTGGCGCTCGTTTGTAGAGGGACTATCTAGAGAAACCTCGATGACAACGCTTTGGAGAAAGGCTCGCTACATGCGAAACCGCTCATCCTCCAATGAGAGTGAAGAATACTCCATGCAAAGGATATTCGACTTCGCTAAAAAGGTTTGTCCAGACTCTGTCCCAACACAACCGAATTTACGGGATACTACCCGAAATAACGGTTCTCTGGCCGAACCATTCACAATGTTGGAATTTTCAATGGCACTTCTTTCATCGAATAACTCTGCTCCGGGAAGCGATATGATTAAATTCAACCTTCTAAAAAATCTTCCTGATATCGCTAAAAGACGATTACTTAACCTGTATAACACTCTCATGGAATGAAATATAGTTCCACCCGCATGGAGGCAGGTTAAAGTAATAGCTATTCAAAAGCCTGGGAAACCAGCGTCTGATTACAATTCTTACCGTCCGATCTCTATGCTATCATGTTTAAGGAAATTGTTAGAAAAAATGATCCTATCAAGACTTGACCGTTGGGTTGAATCAAACAACCTACTATCAAATACGAAATTTGGTTTCAGAAAGAGCAAAGGAACAAACGATTGTTTAGCGTTGCTTTCATCTGATATACAACTGGCCTTTGCACACAAGGAGCAATTGGCTTCAGTATTTCTGGATATTAAGGGCGCATTTGATTCAGTTTCCATAGATATACTGGCAGATAGTCTGCACAGTAGTGGATTACCAGGAATTTTAAATAACTTTTTGTATAATTTACTGTCAGAAAAACAAATGACCTTTAATCTAGGTCAACTGACAACTTCCAGAATTAGCTACATGGGCTTACCCCAAGGCTCATGTTTAAGTCCCTTGCTTTATAATTTTTATGTTAAAGATATTGATAATTGCTTGGAAAATAGATGCACGCTAAGACAACTTGCAGACGATGCTGTGATCTCCTTTAGAGGTCCACGTGCGGAAATCTTGCAAAGACCATTGCAAAATTCCCTAGATAATCTGTCCATCTGGGCCAGAAATTTGGGGATCGAGTTTTCACCGCATAAAACCGAATTGGTAGTGTTTACTAGAAAGCGGTTCCCTGCCCAACTGCGTCTCAAGCTGTTGGGAAGAGACATTACCCAATCTTTGACCTTCAAATACCTTGGAGTCATGTTTGATTCAAAATGCACTTGGAGTAATCACTTTGCGTATTTAAAACAGAAATGTCAACAAAGGATCAATTTTCTAAGATCAATATCCGGGACATGTTGGGGTGCTCACCCGGAAGACCTTATTAAACTCTATAAAACAACTATTCTTTCAGTTCTCGAATATGGCTCTTTTTGTTTCCTCTCGGCAAGAAATAGCCACCTCATCAAATTGGAACGCATTCAATATCGTTGTCTACGTATTGCCCTTGGCTGTATGCATTCAACGCATAATATGAGCCTGGAGGTTCTGGCAGGAGTAAAACCCTTACAGTACCGCTTCTGGGAGCTCTCATCTAGAATACTGATCAAGTGTGGAATCAGTAACAACCTTGTGATTGAAAACTTCGAAGAAATGCTCGAATTGAGTACCCAGTCAAGATTCTTATGAATCTATATTAACTATATGTCATCCGATATTAGTCTTCCATGCTATAACCCTCCTAGTGTACGCTTACCTTATCACAGTTCCTCCATTGATTATGATCTCTCCATGAAACAGGCTATTCAAGGAGTTCCAGATCAACTTCGACCTATTTTAATTCCCCATATTTTCATCGAAAAGTACCAACATGTCAGTTGCAATAGAAGAATTTTCACTGATGGGTCACGCATTGATGGATCCACTGGTTTCGGTGTTTACAATGAATACTCATCTGCCTTCCGGAAACTTCAGGAACCTTGTTCCGTATATGTTGCTGAGCTGGCAGCAATCAATTTCGCATTGGGGATAATTTCCGACATGCCCATAGACCATTATTTCATCTTCTCGGATAGTCTCAGTTCTATTGAGGCCCTCCAGTCGATGAAAACAGCTAAGCACTCATCTTACTTTCTTTCAAAAATAAGGGAGCAGATGTGTGCGTTGGTCGAAAGATCATTTAGAATTTCCTTTGCATGGGTCCCCTCACATTGCTCAATTCCAGGCAATGAGAAGGTGGACTCTCTAGCAAAGGTGGGCGCACAAGAAGGCGAGATTTTTGAAAGAAGAACTTCACATGATGAATTTTTCCCATTAGTACGTCAGAGTTCTCTTCAAAGTTGGCAAAACGATTGGACAAGTAATTCTCTTGGGCGGTGGTTACATTCCATTATTCCTAATGTTTCGTCGAGATCGTGGTTCAAAGGTCTGGATGTAAGTCGCGGTTTCATTCGTGTGATGTCAAGACTTATGTCCAACCACTACTCGCTAGACGCACATCTCTACAGAATTAACCTCGTCGATAGCAACATATGTAGGTGCGGAACCGGTTATGATGACATCGATCACGCAGTTTGGCATTGCCCGGGTAATGATGCCTCCAGAGCACGACTATTGGATACCCTTGTGGCCCGAGGTAGACAACCCTTCCGCGAAGTAAGAGATGTTTTGGGAATGCGTGATCTTCCCTACATGCAAGCGATTTACGAATTCCTTTGTTTGTCTGATCTAAGAGTGTAATGTCATCACCCCCTCCCTTTCACTCTAGTAAATTCCCTGCCATTGTGTCCCAGTTATATTATCCTTTTGTTTCCGTGCTACTTGTACCTGCCCAGCAAGCTGTGATCACCCATCTGCAGCTTAGTTCCTGTGAGGGACTACAGGGACCGAGGATCTGGTAGATGTCGCAACCATGAGCAGCAACAAATACCTGAAATAAGTTACCTGCCTAGCCCCTTCCAAACAATAATGTGACCCATTAACCTCGAGCTAGCCACGAGTAATTGGCACCCCACTTTACTAAAATCGAAAAAGAAAAATTGTTAACTACAATATTGAATATCGGCTCCGCAAAGTGTTACACACGCCTGAGCCTAATAAATAAACGAACTGATTAAAAAAAAAAAAAAAAAATACTTGTGGTTTTTTTTTGTTTTTAAAAATAAAAGTTGTGTTCTTTTCATTTTTATTTTCATAATATTTTTTTTTCTTTTTTTTGTAAATGGAAAATTGGGTTTGGGGGGGGTGTGTTTTTTCCCTCCTTTTTTAACAAAAGAAAGAAAAAAAAAAAATTATTTTCTTTTTGTTTTGTTTGTGTGTGTTGTGTATGGTTAGTATAATAATGGGGAAAACTAAAAGGGGGGGTTTTTTTTTAGACCACAATAAAGGTGATAATACGCCTCCTTGTGGACACCCTTTTACAGCTCTAATACTGATGGATGAGCTTCCGAGGTTTGCTGATATTTGTCTATTTGATAACATCTCGTTAATCCAATCGAAAATACATTTGTCGAAACCAAGTTTCATCATTGCTTTAACCATTGAACTATGAGATGAATTATCAAATGCTCCTTCAATGTCTAGGAACGCAGCTAGTGAGATTTCCTTAGCTTGAAAAGATTTTTCTAGTTTAGTAACAACCGCATGCAACGCTGTTACCGATGATTTACGTTTTGCTTTATGAGCGGTATGACTATATTTTAAACTCTTTCAGCCTAGCAATCCATTTGGCCTATCGTCTTAATTATGCGCGGCCCATTGGCGTTCGATGTAATGGCATTCGGTCAAATTATCCATAACTAAATTAACGGCACACACAACAACAGTCACTGAAACATAACTCAGTTACTATATCAATAGAAATTCATCAAAAATCATCTTTTTGAGCCACCATCGTTTCTAAGACCTTGTCTTGCACACAGCTCCACTTAACAGCAAAATCAATTTGAATTATCGATTTGAGTTCACAGTAAGGGTCTGTGAAGTGCTAAAAAAGGAGGAGTGAACTTGTAAGTAGAAACACTGACACGAAACCCGTGAAAACATAAGAATCTCCTTCCAACAACAAAACGATCGAACAAGTCGAATAACCCAATTCACGATATTAATGATCCAATACGCATTACGCAACATCAATGGTCCTATTTCAGCTTATTGCTTACTCTCAACTTAGCTTGCTTCTAAAGTTATTAATTGAGACCTTTTGATACCAGGTACCATTTATGCATTTGTATGGTTGTGTGGCAAGTATAATCATACCCTATGCCCAGGGAGTCGAGAAATTTTCCTTGAAGAAAAATTCTTAGAGTAAAACGGGAATCGAGCCCAGCCACCTCCAGCATGGTGTTTCTTTGTTGCTGTACTTCAGGATTCTGGATGAAGAAATGAAGAACCTGTGAAACCGTAACAACTAAATCCAACAACAAGATTGTAAAATTGGTCAAAAATGCGAGCTATCGAACAAGAGGATGCCCTAATCAGTAGGGAGAAGACCCCTTTATTCACAAATTAGTAACGACGGCATTCCCACTCTCTCCATCCAATTCGCTTCAACCGGGTGCCCTGATGGTTACTTTTGTGTGCCAACAATCTGAATTTATGCTTAAAAGAATATAATATTTGTATGTACAAAATATTCACTGTTTTTTTTTTACTTTTTACTACCGTATAATTATTTATATATATTTTTTATTTTTCACTGTTTTTTTTTTTACTGAGAAGAAGAATTATGTATGTAATAATATTTTGATGGTTTTGAAAAAGCTGAAAAAAGAGTAAACTATTCCAACTATCATAGACAAAACTTCAGTAAAGAATATACTATTTTTCTTAGAGCACCATATTATTCTAGAAGACATGTTTTCAAAAGCATCATGCATGCCGTTCTAGTTACATTTCAAAGATGGCAATTTGAATTTCCGATGAGCCAGGTTCGATGATTTCGGAAAAAAAATGAAAGATCTAATAAATATACCACTAAACGAAAAAATTAAAATATAGTCATATACTGCTTATAATCGCATGCCAGTCTTCTTTGGCAATAGTTGAGGTTTAGAAGCAAATGCAAATGTTATGATTAAATTCTGAAAAAAAAAATCAAATTGGCCCTTTAATGCTTGTCATGCTGCTCTATGCTCGCAAGATAAATGGTTTTGGAATGCAAAAATTACCCCAAAGCGTGCTGCAATTATAAATTAAAGAAAATGGAAAATATACAATGTGATTAACTAGAACACAATTTTCAGCCACACTCCCTCACTTCGCTATAGTCAAATTGACAACATAAACCAGCGCCACCAGTAAACTGGTCAGCTGGCAGTCTTTTGTGATCATATGATTCTTACATAGCATCTTGTGTTGACAGGATGTCGGTCGCACCCTCTCTCCAGGTTGTCACCATTTGAAACCCATTTATATTTACAGTCATACGTAAACGTTAAAATACTGAACTAGACGGAGTTCAAATTCTGGTCTAGAAAGTATGTTCAATATTCGAGCTCTTGGAAGCGATAAGTATGAATAATAAATCAAATTTTTATAAAAGAGATTTAATTTCTGCTTTGGGCTTCTGAATTAATGCTTTAGTAGCAGCGATATCATCGGATAATGTCGAACTATATATTTTATCAGAGATGCTGCATATTAGGCAAAGAAATTTGAAGATCACTAAGGTGCGTAACACAGGACATGGTGTGTAAATGTACAGATAAATTGTAATTGCTCAGTAATCTTGTCAAAGTGAATTTCAAAACATTAACAAAGAATTTGCGTCTTAAGCTATCAAGTAGTTTGTTGAAATTCTGATTTTGACGTAGGACTTACGTCTCTCTTTTCTATTCCTGTATAGGGGCGCCGTTCTAAAATTTCTGAAATCGCAAGCGTTACGCGGGTTTGGAGACTTTGAACGATAATATCTCCTCTCTGGCCCACAGACATTTTACGATAAGTATTTCATTCGCAAGGTAGAACATCAACGTTGAATCCCTGTTGCAAACTTAATTCATAATGTTTGTTTAAACTAATTAAAATGTACTTAAAAGAAAAATGTCTAAACGCACAACGCTATTGGTCGAAAATGACATCATGTTTGCGCCTCGCTCTGATTGGTTCATACTGCCACAGTTACCGTGCCAGCGAATTTCAAACATGTGGGGACGACCGACCAATCATCAGTTCTCGCTGTGCATCCGCATGAGATAGACGTGTTCGGCGAGCACGTTGGTAGAAATCGCCGCCCGTGAAAACAAGATGACCCGACCAAGAAGAATCATCCAGCCATCCGCAACGACGAGGAGCTGAACAAACTTTTCTCCGGTGTGACCATTTCACAGAGTGGTGTCCTGCAGCCCAAGAAGACTGAAGAAAATTTCAATCGCGAACCATGTTATCAACTAAAATCCGTCCTTTTCAGGACGATCAAATCAAGTTGCCAACTAAAGAGTATGTTTGATAGAAATTTCTCTTGAGCTCATCGACATTTTCATTACCACGCACCGGCTCAATATGGCGTTGAAAAAGCCGCGTCTCGGAGAAAATGACCAAATCAATCGCCCACATCATCTTCGTGGTCAAGTGGTTAGCGGCGTCGCCCGTCGTTCATTGCCATGAAGTGAGGGTTCGATTCCCGCTCCAGGCGGTGGAATTTTTTTGCAAAGCGAAAATGTCCAGTTTAATCCACTGGGTGTTAGGTTAAGTTGTTCGTTGTAATTCGCTGTATGGTCAATGTTCAGTGTGTACACTCTCGAGTGAAAGACGTTGCAAATGTCAATATTTATCGTAGTATTACGTACTGCCAAACACTCCGGCCATCCTGCTGCCCAGGAAGACCGAGAAGAAAATTTCAATCGCGAACCATGTTCCCTCCGTTAACAACTAAAACCCTGTATTTTCAGGACGAACAAATAAATTTTCCAACTGAAGAGTATGTTGGATTGAAATTTCTCTTGAGCTCATTGAAATGTTCATTACCACGCACCGGTTCAACATGGCGTTGCTTGAAAAGCCACGTTCTGGAGAAAATGAGCAACATTTTTTATTAGTATCCGTATATAAATCTCTATTTGCCATGTTAAAACTAGCAAGCACGTTGTACATTCAACAAACGAAATATTAACAGTTAATTTGAGCGGAACTGCAGCACGGCAGACCAATTATGTGTTTCACATATTCAGTGTAGGGGGTAGGTTAGCTTTATTGTAGTTCTTGTTGTACATAGGTTCATAGTGGTTTAGGTGCAGATATTAGATTAGGTTAGTTGCAGGTAGTTTTAAAATGTGAGTTATAATTTTTCTGGCCAATATTTACAAACTATTGTTTGTATTGTTACTATTGTTATGCAGTTTCAGAAGCAGGTGTGTCTAAATCTCAACTCTCTTGGGATAGGGTTGTGAGGCCCTGACAAGGGCCGTTTTTCTGTTGCCTGAGTAGAAAAGATGCGAATTTAACCTCCAAAACCCCTGTCGCTCTAATGAAAACTAATGATTTTATTTCCACGCTGCTGTGTGTCGTAATAACTGAGGCCCGTCCCCTTTTGTAAAATTTGATTTGCATTGCCTTCGTTGAGAACCCCCTTCTTGTCATGTTATGATATATGCCATTATATAAAACAGGCCTGGCATTCCCGTTAAAACAATAAAGAAGAAGAATAGTAATCATTCGTTATTGGATCATCGACACGTTCAGACGTGTGTATCCCGCTCTCGTGATAAAAAAGCGCTTTTCCGAGATGTTCCGAGTTTCCGAGTTCCGAGACGTAAATCATCCCTCCGTAAACAACTAAAATCTGTCCTTCTCCGGACGACCAAATCAATTTACCGATTAAAGAGTATGTTTGATTGAAATTTCTCTTGAGCTAATTGAAATGTTCATTACCACGCACCGGCTCAACATGGCGTTGCTTAAACTGCCGCGTCCCGGAGAAAATGGCCAAATCAATCGCCCACATTATCTTCGTGGTCAAGTGGTTAGTGGCGTCGCCCGTCGTTCAAGCGGTTGTTGTCATGAAGTTGAGGGTTCGATTCTCGCTCCAGCCAGTGGAACTTTTTGCAAAACGAAAATGTCTAAACTGGTCTACTTGGTGTTAGGTTAAGTTCTTCGTAATTCGCTCTACACCCAAACTAATAAAGTAAGATTGTTATACAATTTCGCTTGATTTTGTTCCATTTTTGCTATTGATCGTAAGTTGGATGAAAAATCTAACATTAGTTGTGGGCAAAACAGCAACAGCAATTCGCAATGAAAAATTGAACGTGTGCGTGAGATTGTTCGCAGTGATATTTAGTTGATGAGTAAGAGATGAGTGTTCGAAAGTCAGATGGCTCACAAAAATAAAATGTGCACATCAAGATCGAGATACAGACCAGGACCGCTAGCGCGGCGGCTCTTGATGGCAACCAATTAGCCACTTTGACAAGGTAAGAATGTGGGAATAGAAACCCAACATTTAGTTCACTTGGCGAGAAATTCAGGGTGCAGCAATGAAGCAAATGGACATATTTTCCACCAAGCTATGTGCAACCTGTCGCTAACAAACTTGCATGGCATGGCATTGTTTATTTCATGAAATGCTTTGTCGATGATCAGTGAGAACAAACATAGAACACTTGACGGCGGCAATACAACAGTGGCCAATAGCGTTGCGGCATTTTGTGATATCGACTCATCCATATTGTATATTGTTGGTGTATGTTGGTGATGATTGAATATGGAGCCTACAGCGATAAAATTGTTTCGAGCTATTTTTACTTGCCAGTCGCTTGCACACATTTGCATGGCTTCATTTGTACCATAAAACGCTTTGTGAATCAAAATGGGCGAAATTGCCTTTTCTGAATCATGCGGAGATCTCAAGATATGATTGCAAAACTGAAACTGCATTTTTTGCAATTCAACCTTTTTAACTTTTGGGTGTGTGTTCATTGTTCAGTCTGTACAATCTCGAGTTGAAGACGGTGTAAATGCCTATTTTTATCGTAGTATCACGTGCCGCCAAACTCTCAGGCTGTCCTGCAGCCCAAGAAAACTGATAAGAACATTTCAATCGCGAACCATGTTCCCTCCGTAAACACAGGATCTATTTCACACTTACAAGCACGTTGGACATTTTAGTGCCAACATTTGATTAGGAAGAATCTGCTTTTGTAAACAAACACTTTGTCTCCTAATTTATCGGAAGTTGTAAACAATTCCTTCAAATTGAATATATCAGCGGATAGAAATAAAGCTCTTCTTCCTTAAAGAGTGCTTAATTTGTATTTGTGACCTTTTGCTCAAGAGCAAATGACTATGAAAGCCAATCTAATGTTGGCGATGATTTAACAAACAAAATATCATTAACAGTCAATTCGAGGCGAACTTCAGTTTCTATAAATTTTCGTGAAGAACCAATAGCGGAAGAAGAACCGGAGCCTCACACACCAACAGCACAGGGTTTCATGGTTCTTTAGACTGAATAAAATATAGTAGAAATTCATGAATTCGATGACATCAATTTCTTCACATCAACAAGCAGTCCTACGTCAACTTTGCAGTTACGTCACTGACATAACTCATCCTTTCGTTTTTTAGTAGGAAAATAAAAGAATTCATAGAATGATAATTTTTTATTGGAAAAATGCGGGGTTGGTTTTTTTTTATTTTGTTGGGGGGGGAAGAAGGGTTTAAGTGTTTTTTTGTGGGGTGGAAATAAAATGTAAAAAAAAGGGGGGGGGGAAATTTAATTAAATTCAATTAAATAACACAAAAGCAGATGGTCTGGCAACGCTGAAATCCTTCTGGTCAGATCATGAAGCTTTAGGCCGGGCGCCCAAACATGACTCATGAAGGGACAGAGGTGAAAAATCTGTATGTTTTCGTAAACATCTTGTCGACATTTTCCTCACGCCATAAGACTTCGACTCGACTTTTTTAAATGATATGTGATGTCAAACTTCCGTCTCATCAGAGGGCATCTCGACTTTTGTTGGTAAAGCACACTGAAAAGAGAATGACAGCAAAGCGTAATACATTCCTCCTAAAAGCATGCAACTGGTGGTTAAAGCGGTAACGTCGAACAAATGTCTAACATCGTCTAACTCTAACATTTTTCTTGCTGGGTGTGATAAATTGCTATCAAGTTCGTATAACTTTAGGCGTAATTTAATGCGAGTGGTTAGACCCCGTTACACTAGGTTTTTATGTTATAGAGAAAAAGCTCGCAAAATTTTGAGGTCGTTTGTAGACACTCTGCTACTTAAACAACAAAAATTGACACTTTTGGATTGGTAGCAGCAAGGATGCCAGTTCCTTTTTTCAAAAGTCTGTATCAACCTCATTGAAATGTCTGTATTTGTCTTATAAGGGTTTTAATTTTGGTTTTTAGGTGCTTCATTGAAAAATAATAATAAGTTTGAAAATCGCTATTAATTTTGGTAACATCGCATGGAAAAAAGTCTAACGCAAAAGAGATTGCAATTTCATGTTTTATATTTAAATGTCAACTTTCCATTCACTTCCATACTTATGATTATATCACTGTCGCTTAACAATCACTGAATATGAACAGAGCAAAATATTTCGATCTTTTAGATTTGATTCTTTAAAAAAAAAAAAAAAAAGTGCAAATTATTTATCATTATTATTCATAAATTTAAGGAAGCACCACTTTCACTTCACTACTACAAAATTCATTAATTCCAAAGGTTCGAGGAACTTTAATTTAGTTGTACATATCAGGGGTGAACAGACATTTCACATTAGATGACATTTCAACCACTCTGTTTAGCTTTTTGTGCGATCTAACGTTCTCTTTGGCCGACCAAATGCCTTTCATGGTTTATGTGGCAGTGCTATTGAGAGAATTGGTTTTAATGACATTGTTAACTGAAAAAAATCGCTCGACAGCGGCCGAAGAATGTGGTATAGCGAATATTGCTGGAATGAACTGTCGTAGACACGGAAAGGCTCAGTCGCCACTACCACGACGTAAGCATAAGCACTTGTTCCAAAATTCTTCACAATCATCAATAATGTTCTCAAATCGTTTAATAAGTTTAATTTTTTTTGAATTTTTTGCTTTTGCTTGAATATTGTCAGGATAAATTAACGCTAAATCGTTGAGGGTATCGTCGGTAAGGTCAATTTTTTCTATTTGATAACAGCAGCATGTGTAGAAAATTAGCATGTCAAGTCGAAATTGATGCATGGGCTCCATGCTTAGCTTATCAATTCTAGTGTATTCGTTGATCAAGGCCTGCACTTCGAACCCTTCGTACAGTTTTTCCAACTCGCAGAAGTTATTGGGGATCAGGTCCACAGGGTTCGTAAATTCTTTTAAATATCCTAGTTTCAAGAAACAATCCAATATCGAAAATATCAATTTGATAATTTCTGTTTTCAGCTTGTACACCATTACACAGTGGGAAAAAAAGTACACGAATCGCGAAAGAATTCGATAAGTCAGCTCCAAGTAGCACAAGGTTAGTGAACAATAGCATTTTTTATGTGAAAATTCCTGGGGAATCGAATGGAAGGGGCCCCACTTGCCGCAAAATTCAGTGGACGCTTCTTTTCCTTTTCTCAACTTTCTCAAAAGTCTACTCATATCGGGACATCCGGCTTTACGTGTTGCTGTTTTCGCTGTACGTAAAAGTTCTTCGACACAGCGGCCACGAGCAAAGGCTCAGTCGCCACTACCACGACGTAAGCATAAGCACTTGTTCCAAAATTCTTCACAATCATCAATAATGTTCTCAAATCATTTAATAAGTTTAATTTTTTTTGAATTTTTTGCTTTTGCTTGAATATTGTCAGGATAAATTAACGCTAAATCGTTGAGGGTATCGTCGGTAAGGTCAATTTTTTCTATTTGATAACAGCAGCATGTGTAGAAAATTAGCATGTCAAGTCGAAATTGATGCATGGGCTCCATGCTTAGCTTATCAATTCTAGTGTATTCGTTGATCAAGGCCTGCACTTCGAACCCTTCGTACAGTTTTTCCAACTCGCAGAAGTTATTGGGGATCAGGTCCACAGGGTTCGTAAATTCTTTTAAATATCCTAGTTTCAAGAAACAATCCAATATCGAAAATATCAATTTGATAATTTCTGTTTTCAGCTTGTACACCATTACACAGTGGGAAAAAAAGTACACGAATCGCGAAAGAATTCGATAAGTCAGCTCCAAGTAGCACAAGGTTAGTGAACTATAGCATTTTTTATGTGAAAATTCCTGGGGAATCAAATGGAAGGGGCCCCACTTGCTGCAAAATTCAGTGGACGCTTCTACTCCTTTTCTCAACTTTCTCAAAAGTCTACTCATATCGGGAAGTCTTGGCAATACTTGACTTTAGTGTATTCAGCCAACTGTTGGAATGACAGCGACTTTCTGCCACGATTTTGGGATGACAGTGATGTCCGTAATGCATGAGTCTGATGAAATTTAGAATGAGTTGGGACTGATGATACGTAAGGTGTTGGTTGGACAGTAACATATTTACAGCAATAATAACAATTAGTTTTGAAATATGTTTCTTTTTTATTTAATCGGCAGTAGAACGGCAAATAATTTTAAAAAAACGTCACTTACCTCGAACGGCAAAACGAGCCCATCCGCTTTGCATTCGCATATATATATATATATATATATATATATATATATATATATATATATATATATATATATATATATATATATATATATATATATATATATATATATATATATATATATATATATATATATATATATATATATATATATATATATATATATATATATATATATATATATATATATATATATATATATATATATATATATATATATATATATATATATATATATATATATATATATATATATATATATATATATATATATATATATATATATATATATATATATATATATATATATATATATATATATATATATATATATATATATATATATATATATATATATATATATATATATATATATATATATATATATATATATATATATATATATATATATATATATATATATATATATATATATATATATATATATATATATATATATATATATATATATATATATATATATATATATATATATATATATATATATATATATATATATATATATATATATATATATATATATATATATATATATATATATATATATATATATATATATATATATATATATATATATATATATATATATATATATATATATATATATATATATATATATATATATATATATATATATATATATATATATATATATATATATATATATATATATATATATATATATATATATATATATATATATATATATATATATATATATATATATATATATATATATATATATATATATATATATATATATATTAACACTTTTATACCTGATGTTGACAGCATTACTTTTTATTTATCATCATCATCAAATTTCTGAAGATTTTCGTCGATTTCTCCTGTGAATATCGTAGCCTTTGAATGTTGTGCCTCTGTTTACGTTACACAGTGATTTCCAATTGATTTTCGGGTGCGTTTTTGTACCGTGAATCCTGCAAGATTCTCACTAAATGGAGTGATTTGAAAATAATTTTTTTGGAAGATTTTTGGAAGAATTTTGAGAAACAATCTCAAAAAATCTTAATCTGTCGATTCAAATCGTAAAGTTTGGCACGGATCACGAGCAATGCCTCCAATTCCGCGTCTTCGAAGGTTTTGGGCCTTCCTTCACGTGGACGGTCGGCAACATCAAATTCATCGTCTTTGAAGCGACGGAAGCTATCGCGGCATGTTGTTTCGCTTAAAATAGCATCTTTGTACGCTTTTTGGAGCTCTCGATGCGCTTAAGCTGCCTTTTTCTTCGAATGGAAGAGACAATTAACACTTCCCGCAAATTTGGCACAATAAATATAATTTTAAAATGACGAATGACGTGAGAACGGCGAGGGAAAAAATTAAAACATCCACGCACTCTATCGAGAGATAAAATCGTTGAAAATTTGAGAAATTCCGCCAGGTCGCCAAATGTGCCACGAGCATACGCACTTAGATTTTTTTTACAGGAATCTGTAAAAGTTTACCGAATTCTCAATAGCTGAACGTTCGGTTATCCAATTTAACGGATTTCGGAATTTTTTTTACCGAAATTCAGTAATCTTTTTACAGATAACTGTAAAATTTCACCGAAATCCGTTCAGAATTCGGTAAACTTTTACAGATTTCTGTAAAAAAATCTAAGTGTAGGTCGTGCCGAACGCAAACTAAGCGCCCCATCTGTGTTGCTATGTTCAAAGGCAAAAAAAAAACATAATTTAATATATTTTGTAATTTATTAATTATGGAAATGGAAATTTCAGAACTCATATAGAATGTTTTAACTTTACGAAATATCGGAAATTCCTGCTCGTTTTTGCGAGAAACTAAAAAGTCCACGAAGAATGGCGTGGAATGGTGGAACATAATCTCATTTATCTTAATCTGTCAAATGATTTTGATCTAGATATATGAAAAAGATTCTTAAATTTCGAAAAAGCGTATTCGTGCCGATAAAACATACTCGATTGAGAAATTCAGATATTTTGTTATCCCCTCTACGGTAGATGGCGTGACAACGGCGTAATAGAGGTGAAAAGCGAGAGGGCGCTATGCAGTGTTTTTCAGCTAACGCAAAAAACACGCACTCTGCTTCGTTGAAAACCGGATAACGTCACTTGTGTAAATTGATATCAAGTTAGTATAACGTTAGGCGTAATTTAATGCGGGTGACCCCGTTACACTAGGTTTTTATGTTATGGAGCAAAAGATCGCAAAATTTTGAGCTCGTTTGTTGAGACTCTGGTACTTAAACAAAAAAAAAATGACACTTTTGGAATGCTAGCAGAGTGAAAACAAACGACCATAAACTTTCACGGAACTGAAAAACTACCTAAAAGTAGCTTCTTTTGTTCAATAAGGTAAATTTGTGTAAACATAGATTTACCTAATTTTAGGTTGACGGGACTAAACCATCAAGTAGGTAAATTGCAGCAATCCAAAAAAAAAGGCAGCGGTGGGTTAAACTAACATACTAGTTCGTAAAAACATATCTGCAAGGAACCAAACCAAATAAAGCCAACATTGGGAAATATACTGCTGTTCGATCACGTAAATAAAAAGAGATAATTTTAATACTTGTGTTTTATTGCCAAGAAAAAAAAATAACAACTTTTTAGCCAAGTAAAAATAATTTTTTTTTTTAATCAGTTCGTTTATTTATTAGGCTCAGGCGTGTGTAACACTTTGCGGAGCCGATATTCAATATTGTAATTAACCATTTTTCTATTTCGATTTTAGTAAAGAGGGGTGCCAATTACTCGTGGCTAGCTCGAGGTTAACGGGTCACATTATTGTTTGGAAGGGGCTAGGCAGGTAACTTATTTCAGGTATTTGTTGCTGCTCATGGTTGCGACATCTTCCAAATCCTCGGTCTCTGTAGTCCCTTACAGGAAATATGCTGCAGATGGGTGACCACAGCTTGCTGGGCAGGTACAAGTAGCACGGAAACAAAAGGATAATATAACTGGGACACCATGGCAGGGAATTTACTAGAGTGAAAGGGAGGGGGTGATGACATTACACTCTTAGACCAGACAAACAAAGGAATTCGTAAATCGCTTGCATGTAGGGAAGATCACGCATTCCCAAAACATCTCTTACTTCGCGGAAGGGTTGTCTACCTCGGGCCACAAGGGTATCCAATAGTCGTGCTCTGGAGGCATCATTACCCGGGCAATGCCAAACTGCGTGATCGATGTCATCATAACCGGTTCCGCACCTACATACATTGCTATCGACGAGGTTAATTCTGTAAAGATGTGCGTCTAGCGAGTAGTGGTTGGACATAAGTCTTGACATCACACGAATGAAACCGCGACTTACATCCAGACCTTTGAACCACGATCTCGACGAAACATTTGGAATAATGGAATGTAACCACCGCCCAAGAGAATTACTTGTCCAATCGTTTTGCCAACTTTGAAGAGAACTCTGACGTACTAATGGGAAAAATTCATCATGTGAAATTCTTCTTTCAAAAATCTCGCCTTCTTGTGCGCCCACCTTTGCTAGAGAGTCCGCCTTCTCATTGCCTGGAATTGAGCAATGTGAGGGGACCCATGCAAAGGTAATTCTAAATGATCTTTCGACCAACGCACACATCTGCTCCATTATTTTTGAAAGAAAGTAAGATGAGTGCTTAACTGTTTTCATCGACTGGAGGGCCTCAATAGAACTGAGACTATCCGAGAAGATGAAATAATGGTCTATGGGCATGTCGGAAATTATCCCCAATGCGAAATTGATTGCTGCCAGCTCAGCAACATATACGGAACAAGGTTCCTGAAGTTTCCGGAAGGCAGATGAGTATTCATTGTAAACACCGAAACCAGTGGATCCATCAATGCGTGACCCATCAGTGAAAATTCTTCTATTGCAACTGACATGTTGGTACTTTTCGATGAAAATATGGGGAATTAAAATAGGTCGAAGTTGATCTGGAACTCCTTGAATAGCCTGTTTCATGGAGAGATCATAATCAATGGAGGAACTGTGATAAGGTAAGCGTACACTAGGAGGGTTATAGCATGGAAGACTAATATCGGATGACATATAGTTAATATAGATTCATAAGAATCTTGACTGGGTACTCAATTCGAGCATTTCTTCGAAGTTTTCAATCACAAGGTTGTTACTGATTCCACACTTGATCAGTATTCTAGATGAGAGCTCCCAGAAGCGGTACTGTAAGGGTTTTACTCCTGCCAGAACCTCCAGGCTCATATTATGCGTTGAATGCATACAGCCAAGGGCAATACGTAGACAACGATATTGAATGCGTTCCAATTTGATGAGGTGGCTATTTCTTGCCGAGAGGAAACAAAAAGAGCCATATTCGAGAACTGAAAGAATAGTTGTTTTATAGAGTTTAATAAGGTCTTCCGGGTGAGCACCCCAACATGTCCCGGATTTTGATCTTAGAAAATTGATCCTTTGTTGACATTTCTGTTTTAAATACGCAAAGTGATTACTCCAAGTGCATTTTGAATCAAACATGACTCCAAGGTATTTGAAGGTCAAAGATTGGGTAATGTCTCTTCCCAACAGCTTGAGACGCAGTTGGGCAGGGAACCGCTTTCTAGTAAACACTACCAATTCGGTTTTATGCGGTGAAAACTCGATCCCCAAATTTCTGGCCCAGATGGACAGATTATCTAGGGAATTTTGCAATGGTCTTTGCAAGATTTCCGCACGTGGACCTCTAAAGGAGATCACAGCATCGTCTGCAAGTTGTCTTAGCGTGCATATATTTTCCAAGCAGTTATCAATATCTTTAACATAAAAATTATAAAGCAAGGGACTTAAACATGAGCCTTGGGGTAAGCCCATGTAGCTAATTCTGGAAGTTGTCAGTTGACCTAGATTAAAGGTCATTTGTTTTTCTGACAGTAAATTATACAAAAAGTTATTTAAAATTCCTGGCAAACCACTACTGTGCAGACTATCTGCAAGTATATCTATGGAAACTGAATCAAATGCGCCCTTAATATCCAGAAATACTGAAGCCAATTGCTCCTTGTATGCAAAGGCCAGTTGTATATCAGATGAAAGCAACGCTAAACAATCGTTTGTTCCTTTGCTCTTTCTGAAACCAAATTGCGTATTTGATAGTAGGTTGTTTGATTCAACCCAACGGTCAAGTCTTGATAGGATCATTTTTTCTAACAATTTCCTTAAACATGATAGCATAGAGATCGGACGGTAAGAATTGTAATCAGACGCTGGTTTCCCAGGCTTTTGAATAGCTATTACTTTAACCTGCCTCCATGCGGGTGGAACTATATTTAATTCCATGAGAGTGTTATACAGGTTAAGTAATCTTCTTTTAGCGATATCAGGAAGATTTTTTAGACGGTTGAATTTAATCATATCGCTTCCCGGAGCAGAGTTATTCGATGAAAGAAGTACCATTGAAAATTCCAACATTGTGAATCCCGTAGTATCCCGGGTAGTATCCCGTAAATTCGGTTGTGTTGGGACAGAGTCTGGACAAACCTTTTTAGCGAAGTCGAATATCCTTTGCATGGAGTATTCTTCACTCTCATTGGAGGATGAGCGGTTTCGCATGTAGCGAGCCTTTCTCCAAAGCGTTGTCATCGAGGTTTCTCTAGATAGTCCCTCTACAAACAAACGCCAGTAATTGCGTTTCTTTGCTTTGAGTAAGTTTTTAAGCTTTTTTTCAAGCTTGAGGTACTTGTCAAAAAGCTCGCATGTTTCATGTCTACGATAATCTTTAAACGCATCGGATTTCTCAAGATACAACTTAGTGCATTCGTCATCCCACCCAGGGGTGGCGGGTCTTCTTTTGAAGGATGCACTTGGAACACGTCGTTTCTGAGCTTCTAATGCACTTTTGTACATCAGGTCGGAAAGGAAACGATACTCTTCTAATGGTGGAAGAGGATCGGTAGAATCAATACCAAGGGTTACCGCCGATGCAAAATGTTGCCAATCAATATGCCTCGTGAGGTCATAAGGAACATGGATTGGCTGGTCTGTTTTGTGAAAACTATTTGTGATTGAGATAATTATTGGTAAGTGATCACTACCATGGGGATCATTGATTACCTTCCACAGACAATCTAATGATAGTGAATTAGAACACAAAGATATGTCAAGTCGACTCTCCCGGGCAGGAGGTTTTGCTATTCGTGTCGCTTCCCCAGTGTTCAAGATGGTCAAGTTGAAATCGTCGCATAAGTCATAGAAAATACCCGCTCTATTGTCATCGTATTGTTCGCCCCAAGATGTACCGTGGGAGTTCAGATCGCCCAAAATAAGAACTGGAGATGGAAGTAATGTAATTGAACTCCAAAGTTGACGGCGGTTTATTGATGCCCTCGGAGGGACATAGACGGAAGCTATGCAAAGATCTTTATTCTTTACATTAATTTGGCAAGCGACGATTTCAATGCCTGAGATTATTGGGAGTGAGATTTTATAGAAGGGGTAGCACTTTTTGATCCCCAGAAGTACGCCACCATATGAATCATCTCGGTCCAGGCGAATAATGTTAAAATCGTGGAAGTTTAATTCATCTTCGGATGAAAGCCATGTTTCACAGAGAGCAAATATATCACAATCAGAATTGTGAATCAAATACTTGAACGAGTCTAATTTAGGTATTAGACTACGACAGTTCCATTGTAATACCGTGATCATATCTTGATCCTCACTCGACGAATTATTCATCGAAAGATATGAATTCACCAATAAGGGGCCATGATACAGTCAATTGCTTGAAGTAGTTTCCAACTATAGGAATAAGCAGGTCAATAATTCCTCGGAGCGGTGAAGCATCCGAAAGGCCAAGAGCATTTAAAATGTTATCCACAATGTCCCTAAAATTAATCTTACCTCGCTTGGACGGGATATTCTTAGAATTGCGAGAAGACGTAGTTTTTGGTAACCTCTTACGGTTACTGTTATTAGGTAGCGGCGGGTTGGTATAGCTACAGCTAGGAACGGATGCATCAGCTATTACCGGTTTATTCGGTTTTTTTAAATTGACCCCCTCTACCTCCAATTTTTTGCAAGCTTTTGAGAGTAGGTTTTATTTGTTTCCGGCGCACACCCGGAGAACTAGTAGGCTTTCTTTTACCGGGGGCGTGTACCTCCGGAAATCCACTCTCATCGGCTTCGTCAGAGTCCAGTTCATCGGAAGACAAAATCAAAAAAGGATTTTCATTTTGAGGGGCTGATACAGACGATGCAGACGCTCCGTTTTGCGACTTTAACATGTCTGCATACGTCTGCTTGGAGCGTTCTTGTATGGAACGTCTCACATTACCAGTGCGCTTCTTGTACACGGGGCAGTTCTGCAAATCGTGGAGAGGCTCTTTGCCACAGTAAGCACACTTTATTGCTTCCTGTTGGCAAGCATCCTCTAGATGCCTTTGGCCGCATTTGCCACAACGGGGCTTGTTGTCGCAAAAAGTAGCCGCATGACCCAACTGTTTGCACTTGGTACAATTAAATACCCTTGGTACAAAAAGGCGCACTGGGAAAAAAACTTTATCAATTTCAACAAATTTTGGGAGAATTGATCCGGCGAAGGTCACTTGTAGCGAGTCCGACGGTGAATACGTCTTTTTTCCATCTACCATTGATCCTGCATGCAATTGTTTGCATTCCAGAATCTCAATGGTAGACGAAGCGGAATCTGGAAGTCGCCCCTTACCTTCCATAACGTCTTCACACGTCAGGCTCGCTGCAGAAACCACGCCATCTATCTCCACATCTCGAGATGGGATGTAGACGTAGTACTCGACATTATAACCTTCGTCACTAGCAATTTCATTTGCAATTTTATATGTAGGTGCAGTAACACGCAGTTTGTTTCGGTTGACCTGATGGAATTCGGTCCCCGGATAACGACGCGTCAAATTTCTTTTTATGCCCAAAAAGTCTAGGGCTTTCACTTTCTGCCGAAAGTAGACAACCCAAGGAGAGGCAGAAGACGGCTGATAACAGCGCGCCCTAAAAACATCTTTGGGAGGCATGTCGCCCTCCTTAGAATCTTCCATGAAAAGACAAATTCAGGGACAAAAAAAAAAAACAAAAATTAAATAAAACAAAATAAAAATCTGATGATTTTTTTTGAACCACCCTATGCAGAACGGTATTTTTTTGAACCACCCTATGCAGAACGATTTACTTTATGGGAGAGAGATACACAACACACTAGCAGATGACGAAACAAAAAACAAATGTGCTACTTGCCGTTTGCCGGTATGGCACCTTCTGCTGTTGTTCGCTAACAAAGCACCGCTTGCTGACCGGCAATGGATGGAGCGATGACCTTCTTTGCTGCGATGGTGCTTATGGGGTTACACTTTTTCCCCTCGGGTGTTTGACGATGGTACAGGCTGGACAGATCATCCGTCGGGCTCGGCCGGGAATGTCTGCTTCCTAATGGAACGCTCGGCTGGATATCGGTGGTTTAAACAGTGCACTACTTTTAATCACCGCGTGATTGATAGCGGGTTGAAAAAAAAAATGCAAAAGAGGTAATGCGGAGTGCGAAAAAAACTAAACCGAAGCTCTTCAGCGTTCGATACGGAATGAAGTAAAAATAATAATAGATGAGTTTTTCACCTTTACGTGTTAATGAAAACAAAACTTATATTATTGAGTTTAAACTGAAAAAAAAAAAAAATCCAATATGGATTCTTCATTCGGCGGTTGAGTTTCGCTTGAACTCCGTGTAGCGCGCAATCAGTTCCGTGACAGACTTACATTTACTGTGCAGTTTCGTGCCCCACCGTGCGTTCACCGCAATCAAATCATCAAATTTTCGGAGCAACATTGGTACTTGCAAGCCAAATACATAGAAAGATTTGAATAAAATTTCGATGGCCCTTGTGCTTGAGTTTCCACAAGAAATTATGTGTTGATTGAAAACAACATACATATTTCCTTGCTTGTAACTATCAGCGATGCAGAGGATATGCGGTTTGACAACTGTTGCGGACGATTGCTGGACTGCAAGTTTCTCATCGAATCCAACTTCGGATTGTCTGTATTTAGCCCATCTTATCAAAGGCGCAGCAGAAATTTCCTCCATGCTTGCGTTTTCCATGATGATGGCTCGCTTGATGCCTCTATGCGATAGCTTTTTCATCAGCGTCAAAGCTCCTCTAATATAATCTAAATAAAGAAAATAGAAATGTATAATTGAAACGTTTGCTAAAACTATGAACTTTCATACCATCTTCAACCATACTCCAGCTAATGTTATCCAGGAGTAGCCCCACGCGAAGCAGCATTTTCAAAACCCCAGCATCATGAAGATTTGGCTGTATTCGATCGAATGCCTGTATGATCTGTAGAAGATATAGTCATAAAAATGGGTTTATGATATGCTGTAAAGTGATACTTACCATCTCTCCTTCATAGGAAAGCAAATGAGGAAATGTTTCGATAATTTTATAAAAGTTACTTTGTTGTGAAAGTAATTTAAGTAATTTATACGTCTGCGCTATTCCTTCCACTATCTGTCGAGCGTTTGCTGCACTCGGAATAAGAGCAGCGAGATGCGCAGCAAGCTATACCCACTCGTCGTTCAGAATAATTGTTTCCTTCTTAGTTCGCCGAAACAGCCTATTCACTCTTGTTTGAATCAGGCCCATGTGAGGTCCTTTTACCAATTCTGAGTTTTGCCAGAAAAAGTAGGACTGTAATAAAGAAGTGATGCATTAACCCATACGTCACTGACATTTTCCGCCTCAAACATCGATTATTGATCTCATTCTTTCATTTCTCGGCCGATTTCAACGAAAAAGCTTCTAATCGGTCGGGATTGTGCTCCCGTTGAAGATTTTATGATGGTTTTGTGTATTTTTTTGTTTAATTTAAAAAATTAATGATAATTTTTTTGGGTCTGGTCGAATTTTTGGAAAAATCGATATCATTCCACAAAAGGTTTTTTATGTAAGAAAATTTCAGTCGATTGGAAGCGGCATCTTCAAAAACTGTCGAGAATGGGATCAATAATCGATGAATTGACTGTCTTCCTTTTCTTTTTTGTTTTGTGTTGACAGGGCGGCATACAAGTTCCATTCTGCGCTCTTGAACTCACCTCCTTTGGTGCGTTTTCTGAGATGCGAGTTTTCTCCAAATGAGGAAAATCCTCCAAAATTTGTCTTGCCAATGCTTGCTTCTGCTGGCAAGTGGGATACCTTAAATCACAAAAAAAATTATTAGATGGAAATCAGTGTTTATAATTAGAAAATACCTTTTTTCTCGCATAATTTCATGTTCAAAGAAATGTTTTGTGAGAATACGGTTCATGAAGAGCATTTTTTTGACGTAGACTACGTCTTACGGGAAGGGTAGGGTGTCAATTGAAAATCTAAAAATAAGCGACCGTCACGAAATATCGTTACAAATTAAACGCTAATAACTTAATAAATGCTCAATAGATTTTCAAGATGATTACATCAATCGGTTGGAAATTTTCCCGCATATCAACTCAATTATCAAACATTATCCGTTAACAATTTCAAGCTATTGAAAATAATCAAATTATGACGTGATGTCTTATAATGCCGATTTTTCAGAGTAAATTTACTAAATGAACTCAATTTTTTCTATCACAGATTTCAAATGTAAGCAAGGGAGGTCTCACTTGCAGCAGTGAACGATATAAAACGGGTACACCTTCGCAAATTTACTCATTCGGGTTGCAGTACTGGAGCTCTGCGGAGCATCGAGCCAGTATGGAATGGCAGCTGGCGCCGGGCGATAGCATGTACCCTGGAGGGTGCACTAGCTTCATACAGTGGAGTGGCAAGATGCCAATTTGGATTTGGCAGCTTGCTGTGGCAAGCACCATAGAAAGTGCACTGGCGACCTACCAATTGGCCAGGTAGTTGATTGCACTGCAGTCTGTTGTTACCAAGCCGTTGGCTAGGCAACCGTTGCTAGGCAGCCATATATTATGCTGTGGTGTGCTAGGCAGTCGGTTGCTTGGGCAAATAATGGCTTTGTAGCCAGCCGGTGGTTGCTACTACTAGGGGCGAAATAAGGTGCTTGTGTGTGTGTGTGTGTGTGATATTTGGTAGATAATGTCTTTGTAGTCAGCTGGTGGGTTCAACCACGAGAAGCGAAATAAGGTGCTTATGTGTGTGTGATATTTGGTAGACATCTTTTGGGGTAAGGCGCTGAGAGGGTTTTAATTCAAAGGCGGACCATTTCAAATCCGTCCTTTTCAGGACGACCAATTTAATTTTGAGAGAGTTTGATTGATTTGAATGTTTGGTTCTTACCGATTGGATGACAGCGGTGGCTAAAACAATATTAGTTTACTCTTGGTTGCATACCAGGAGCATTTTGCACAATTTACAAATGGCTACCGTCACGAAAAATTGAAACGCCGGACGCTAAGAATTCGATTGTTTCTTGATTGATTTATTTTTGAGACTGCTCTAATCAAGAAATTTATACGATTGCCATACTATTTACTAAGGTATATAAAATTTTACAAATAAAAGATTAATATATTTCGCATATACATTAATCAATCAGTGTATGAAAAAGAAGAAAGAAGAATGTTGCGTTCTGGCATGTTTCAAGAAATTCCCTATCACGGACAATGTTTTGATGTTGTTTTCGAACATGCACATTTCAATGAGTACTGTTATGAATAGTTATTCTGTTGTGTTAACGATTCGCGTTGGATAGAGTTTTACTTCTAGGAAGAAATACGTTTTGAGAAACTGTGAAAGGGTGAATAAGTGCAATGCCTATTCGTTTTGATCCTAACCGTTTGCGCAAATTTCGGAAGCGCTTTTAGATCGAACATTCGAAAAATCCTCCGAATTGACCATGTACCGATGCCGAGCGAACTCGAGGTTATCGGGCGAAACTGGAAGCAACCAGAGGTAATGCGTTTCTAACTAATGGTCGGAAAGCTAGAGAAGGGCCTTAAACTTGAGGTGGGAAATAAAATCAAGTGGTCAACCTACTTGACAAAGTGCAAATGCCTTCTAAAGAATGTACAATAAATTATTGCTAACATACTTACTATCTAATGCTGGTCTAACGATCTTTGAGGACAAACATCAACGCTATTTTGATCAGACTAGGCCTTACGGCAAGGGTAGAGGTCAAATCAACATTTAAAAATAACTGAAACAGTGTGAACTCTTAAAGCTTTATTATTTATCGATAAATTTTCGAGATTACGCGGTATGGATAATGATCTCCAGCTGGTCGATCATATCAACACAATCACTACAGGCAGCACAATTGTTGCCCTTTCATCATACTAACATTCAAACCAAACGTCCCTTTCCAGGACTGCCAAATAATTTCTAAGAAGCGAATCATAGCATGTTCTAACATACTTTCTCACTTATTTATGCTAACTCAACGTCCCATTAGAACAGTACACTACAAAACTAATCAAACGGGTTAACGTAGTCTACGTCAACCGGTCGTGTGTTAAACACAACCCCACTGATTTTTTTCAATTTAAACTCAATAATATAAGTTTTGGTTTTTTATTAACACATAAAGGTGAAAAACTCATCTATTATTATTTTTACTTGGCTAAAGAGTTGTTGTTTTTTTTTCTTGGCAATAAAACACAAGTATTACAATTAACTCTTTTTATTTATGTGATCGAACAGCAGTATGTATCCCGATGTTGGCTTTATTTGGTTTGGTTCCTTGCAGATATGTTTTTACGAACTAGTATGTTAGTTTTACCCACCGCTGCCTTTTTTTTTTTTTGGATTGCTACAATTTACCTACTTGATGGTTTAGTCCGTCAACCTAAAATTAGGTAAATCTATGTTTACACAAATTTACCTTATTGAACAAAAGAAGCTATTTTTAGGTAGTTTTTCAGTTCCGTGAAAGTTTATGGTCGTTTGTTTTCACTCTGCTAGCATTCCAAAAGTGTCATTTTTTTTTGTTTAAGTACCAGAGTGTCAACAAACGAGCTCAAAATTTTGCGATCTTTTGCTCCATAACATAAAAACCTAGTGTAACGGGGTCACCCGCATTAAATTACGCCTAACGTTATACTAACTTGATATCAATTTACCCCAGTGACGTTATCCGGTTTCCAACGAAGCAGAGTGCGTGTTTTTTGCGTTAGCTGAAAAACACTGAATAGCGCCCTTTCGCTTTTCACCTCTATTACGCCGTTGTAACGCCATCTACCGTAGAGGGTGTAGTGAAGAAAAGAGAGAGACTCAATGTGTCAAATAATATAATAAACAATCTATTTGACACATTGAGTCTCTCTCTTTTCTTCACTATATCAAAAAATGATAACAAAATATCAGAATTTCTCATTTTATCGGCACGAATACGCTTTTTCGAAATTTGAAAATCTTTTTCATATATCTAGATCAAAATCATTTGACAGATTAAGATAAATGAGATTATGAATGAGAATAGAGTGATTTGAAAATAATTTTTTTGGAAGATTTTTGGAAGAATTTTGAGAAACAATCTCAAAAAATCTTAATCTGTCGATTCAAATCGTAACGTTTGGCAAGGATCACGAGCAATGCCTTCAATTCCGCGTCTTCGAAGGTTTTGGGCCTTTCTTTACGTGGATGGTCGGCAACATCAAATTCATCGTCTTTGAAGCGACGGAAGCTATCACGGCATGTTGTTTTGCTTAAAGTAGCATCTCTGTGCGCTTTTTGGAGCTCTCGATGCGCTTAAGTTGCATTTTTCTTCGAATGGAAGAGACAATTAACACTTCCCGCAAATTTGGGACAATAAATATAATTTTAAAATTATTTCGTGCTATATTAATTCTACGTTAGATGACGTGAGAACGGCGAGGGAAAAAATGAAAACATCCACGCACTCTATCGAGAAATAAAATCGTTGAAAATTTGAGAAATTCCGCCGGGTCGCCAGATGTGCAACGAGCATACACACTTGGATTTTTTTTACAGGAATCTGTAAAAGTTTACCGAATTCTCAGCAGCTGAACGTTCGGTAATCCAATTTAACGGATTTCGGAAATATTTTTTACCGAAATTCAGTAATTTTTTTACAGATAACTGTAAAATTTCACCGAAATCCGTTAAATCGGATAATCGAACGTTCAGCTATTGAGAATTCGGTAAACTTTTTCAGATTTCTGTAAAAAAATCTAAGTGTGTAGGTCGTGCCAAACGCAAATTAAGCGCCCCATCTGTGTTGCTATGTGCAAAGGCAAAAAAACATAATTTCATATATTTTGTAATTTATGGAAAAAAAAAATTTCAGAACTCATATAGAATGTTTTAAATTTACGAAAAAGTTGGAAAAAAAAGTTCCTGCTCGTTTTTGCGAAAAACTAAAAAGTCGACGATGAGTGGCGTGGAATGGTGGAACATAATCTCATTTATCTTAATCTGTCAAATGATTTTGATCTAGATATATGAAAAAGATTCCCAAATTTCGAAAAAGCGTATTCGTGCCGATAAAATGAGAAATTCTGATATTTTTTTATCCCCTCTAGAGGTGAAAAGCGAATGGGCGCTATTCAGTGTTTTTCAGCTAACGCAAAAAACACGCACTCTGCATCGTTGGAAACCGGATAACGTCACTGGGGTAAATTGATATCAAGTTAGTATAACGTTAGGCGTAATTTAATGCGGGTGACCCCGTTACACTAGGTTTTTATGTTATGGAGCAAAAGATCGCAAAATTTTGAGCTCGTTTGTTGAGACTCTGGTACTTAAACAAAAAAAAAATGACACTTTTGGAATGCTAGCAGAGTGAAAACAGACGACCATAAACTTTCACGGAACTGAAAAACTACCTAAAAGTAGCTTCTTTTGTTCAATAAGGTAAATTTGTGTAAACATAGATTTACCTAATTTTAGGTTGACGGGACTAAACCATCAAGTAGGTAAATTGCAGCAATCCAAAAAAAAAGGCAGCGGTGGGTTAAACTAACATACTAGTTCGTAAAAACATATCTGCAAGGAACCAAACCAAATAAAGCCAACATTGGGAAATATACTGCTGTTCGATCACGTAAATAAAAAGAGATAATTTTAATACTTGTGTTTTATTGCCAAGAAAAAAAATAACTTTTTAGCCAAGTAAAAATAATAATAGATGAGTTTTTCACCTTTACGTGTTAATAAAAACAAAACTTATATTATTGAGTTTAAATTGAAAAAAATCAGTGGGGTTGTGTTTAACACACGACCGGTTGACGACTACTTTAACCCGTTTGATTAGTTTCGTAGTGTACTGTTCTAATGGGACGTTGGGTTAGCATAAATCAGTGAGTATATTAGAACATGCTATGATTCGCTTCTTAGAAATTATTTGGCAGCCCTGGAAAGGGACGTTTGGTTTGAATGTTAGTATGATGAAAGGGCAACAATTGTGCTGCCTGTAGTGATTGTGTTGATATGATCGACCAGCTGGAGATCATTATCCATACCGCGTAATCTCGAAAATTTATCGATAAATAATAAAGCTTTAAGAGTTCACACTGTTTCAGTTATTTTTAAATGTTGATTTGACCTCTACCCTTGCCGTAAGGCCTAGTCTGATCAAAATAGCGTTGATGTTTGTCCTCAAAGATCGTTAGACCAGCATTAGATAGTAAGTATGTTAGCAATAATCTATTGTACATTCTTTAGAAGGCATTTGCACTTTGTCAAGTTGGTTGACCACTTGATTTTATTTCCCACCTCAAGTTTAAGGCCCTTCTCTAGCTTTCCGACCATTAGTTAGAAACGCATTACCTCTGGTTGCTTCCAGTTTCGGCCGATAACCTCGAGTTCGCTCGGCATCGGTACATGGTCAATTCGGAGGATTTTTCGAATGTTCGATCTAAAAGCGCTTCCGAAATTTGCGCAAACGGTTGGCATCAAACGAATAGGCATTGCACTTATTCACCCTTTCACAGTTTCTCAAAACTTATTTCTTCCTAGAAGTAAAACGCTATCCAACACGAATCGTTAACACAACAGAATAACTATTCATAACAGTACTCATTCAAATGTGCATGTTCGAGAATCAAAAAATTGTTCGTGGTAGGGAATTTCTTGAAACATGCCAGAACGCAACATTCTTTAAAATTTTCATACACTAATTGATGAATATGTATGCGTATTATATTAATCTTTTATTTTATTTATTTGTAAAATTGTATATACCTTAGTAAATAGAATGGCAATCGTAATAATTTCTTGATAAGAGCAGTCTCAAAAATAAATCCATTATGAAACAATCGAATTCTTAGCGTCCGGTGTTTAAATTTTTCGTGACGGTAGCCATTTGTAAATTGTGCAAAATGCTCAAGGTATGCAACAAAGAGAAAACTAATATTGTTTTAGCCACCGCTGTCAGCCAATCGGTAAGAACCAAACATTCAAATCAAACAAACTCTCTCAAAATTAAATTGGTCGTCCTGAAAAGGACGGATTTGAAATGGTCCGCATTTGAATTAAAACCCTCTCTGCGCCTTACCAAAAGATGTCTACCAAATATCACACTTACATAAGCACCTTATTTCGCTCCTCGTGGTTGCACTCATCGACTGGCTGCAAAGACATTATTTGTCCAAGCAACCAACTGCCTAGCACACCACAGCATAATGTATGGCTGCCTAGCAACGGTTGCCTAGCCAACGGCTTGGTAACAACAGACTGCAGGGCAATCAGCTACCTGTCCAATTGGTACGTCGCCAGTGCACTTTCTATGGTGCTTGCCACAGCCAGCTGCAAAATCCAAATTGGCGTCTTGCCGCTCCGCTGAATGAAGCAAGTGCACCCTCCAGGGTACATGCTATAGCCCGGCGCCAGCTGCCAATCCATACTTGCTCGTGGCTCCGCACAGCTTCAGTACTGCAGCACGAATGAGAAAATTTGCGAAGGTGTACCCGTTTTATATCGTTCACTGCTGCATATGAGGCCTCCCTTGCTTACATTTGAAATCTGTGATAGTAAAATTGAGTGCATTGAGTAAATTTACTCTGAAAAATCGGCATTATAAGACATCACCTCATATTTTAGTTATTTTCAATAGATTGAAATTGTTAACGGATAATGTTTGATAATTGAATTGATACGCGGGAAAATTTCCAATCGATTGATGTAAACATCTTGAAAATCTATTGAGCATTTATTAAGTTATTAGCGTTTAATTTGTAACAATGTTTCGTGTTTCGTTTTTAGATTTTCAATTGACACCCTACCCTTCCCGTAAGACGTAGTCTACGTCAAAAAAAAACCCAAAATGGGTTTTTTTTGGGGGGGGGGGTGGCTGGAGCGGGGTGGGGGGGGGGGGGTGGTGTGGGAGAGTTTTATTTTTTGTGGGGTGTTGTGCGCCCCGGGGGGGGCGAAAAAAAATTAAAAAATTTTAGAGCAAAGGGGGGGAAAGAAAAGAGAAGAAAAAATTGGGAATAAATTTTGGGGGGGGGTGGGGGGGGGTTAAAAAAAAATTGTGTGGGGGAAAAAAAAAAAATTTTTTTTGGTGGGGGGGGGGGGGGGAGGGGGGGGGGGGGGGGGGGTGGGGGGGGGGGGGGGGGGGGGTTCATGTTGGTGTGTGCGCAGCAGAAATTTCCTCCATGCTTGCGTTTTCCATGATGATGGCTCGCTTGATGCCTCTATGCGATAGCTTTTTCATCAGCCTCAAAGCTCCTCTAACATAATCTAAATAAAGAAAATAGAAATGTATAATTGAAACGTTTGCTAAAACTATGAACTTTCATACCATCTTCAACCATACTCCAGCTAATGTTATCCAGGAGTAGCCCCACGCGAAGCAGCATTTTCAAATCCCCAGCATCATGAAGATTTGGCTGTATTCGATCGAATTCCTGTATGATCTGTAGAAGATATAGTCATAAAAATGGTTTTATGATATGCTGTAAAGTGATACTTACCATCTCTCCTTCATAGGAAAGCAAATGAGGAAATGTTTCGATAATTTTATAAAAGTTACTTTGTTGTGAAAGTAATTTAAGTAATTTATACGTCTGCGCTATTCCTTCCGCTATCTGTTGAGCGTTTGCTGCAGTCGGAATAAGAGCAGCGAGATGCGCAGCAAGCTGTACCCACTCTTCGTTCAGAATAATTGTTTCCTTCTTAGTTCGCCGAAACAGCCTATCCTCGGGCAAAATGTCCTTTCGCATGTTGTTCACCCTTGTTTGAATCAGGCCCATGTGAGGTCCTTTTACCAATCCTGAGTTTTGCCAGAAAAAGTAGGACTGTTATAAAGAAGTGATGCATTAACCCATACGCCACTGACATTTTCCGCCTCAAACATCGATTATTGATCTCATTCTCATTCATTTCTCGGCCGATTTCAACGAAAAAGCTTCTAATCGGTCGGAATTGTTCCCCCGTTGAAGATTTTATGATGGTTTTGTGTAGTTTTTTGTTTAATTTCAAAATTATTGATAATGTTTTTGGGTCTGGTCGAATTTTTGGAAAAATCGATATCATCGCATAAAAGGTTTTTTATGTAAGACAATTCCAGTCGATTGGAAGCGGAATCTTCAAAAACTGTCGAGAATGGGATCAATAATCGATGAATTGACTGTCTTCTTTTTCTGTTTTGTTTTGTTTTGACAGGGCGGCATAAAGTTCCATTCTGCGCTCTTGAACTCACCTCCTTTGGTGCGTTTTCTGAGATGCGAGTTTTCTCCAAATCAGGGAACTCCTCCAAAATTTGTCTTGCCAATGCTTGCTTCTGCTGGCAAGTGGGATACCTTAAATCACAAAAAAAAATTATTAGATGGAAATCAGTGTTTATAATTAGAAAATACCGTTTTCTCGCATAATTTCATGTTCAAAGAAATGTTTTGTGAGAATACGGTTCATGAAGATCATTTTTTTTGGGTCTGGGACCAATCCGCAATCCAACTGCTTGTTAAGGGTCTTATGAAACTTGGGTTCCTTGGCGAGGATAGAGCGAATCGTCTCCCTTTGCTGTTCATTCATAGACACGTTTTGTCCGTTTTCTTCTACGTTCTCTGAATCATCATTGTTTTCAAAGTGTCGTTGAATGAAGTTGAGGATGATTTTTCGGGGTCTTTTTTCTGTAATTCCCATTTCACGCAAGTCGTCATCATTTAATTCTGAAATTGCAAAAAAGAATTATGTTTAAATGAAGAATGTCAATGTTTGCTATGTCAAGATGTTTTTTAAAAAAAAAACAAATTGTAGATTTGAAAAATAACATGTATGTTAACATACTGAGTTACACACACTCGTAAGTAGTGAACTCGCTGTTTCGGATGAAATATGGAAAGTTTACGGTATAATTGTTTAACATTTTATTTGATACTTTTACAACCTATTCCTATTTAGCTATCATTGTATTTCATACTTATGTATAAACAAGTCTCAAAGAAATTTGTCAACTGCCACAAGCTGTAACACTCTCTGGACGATAAATTTTCAATTATAATTCGTACTATATTAGCTGAAATAGTCACTTTGCATGCAAAAAGTTGTTTTTCCAATTCAATAATTTCCAATTCTTGAAAAATGAAAAGTATATCAGAATCATGCTCGATTGTTGCAAGAAGTATTCCGTAAAATTGTCTTGAACATTTTTCGTATTCAACAACAAAGCCTTAACTAAACATAATACCATTGATTTCAAGTCTGTCAATTGTTTTTAGTTCAGTAGGTAGATCAAATAACAACAGTGCAAACTCCAATGAACTTATTTGAATGAGTGCTGATGAATGGATTATTGGTTTATCAACAACATACTTATATTTCAAAATTGAATTAACCTGCTTCAAATTTAATCTTTTTGTCAAACTGAAGGATAAGTTTTTGAAATTACCGCAAGTTTTGCTTTGAGATTTTGAATCCTTAAATTTAGCTTCGAACATCATGCAACTAAAATTAGCAATAGGACCATTTTCTCGGCAAACTTGGGGATAATGCGCTATGTGGTGAATTTGGTTTATAGCGTTAGAAGAAGGAAACAGATCTTAAACGACTGATGAAATTTTGTGATAGATTCTGACAAGAAAACTAACGTAAGTAATTTGTAGCAGGGAACCTATTATATCTCGATACTTCTCATAAGACTTCAAAATCTCGTGAAATATGAACGGAAAGTTTCGCAACAGTAACCAGCATTGAGCCGCTGACTGACTTAATTCATTATTTCTATTTTTTAAGTTAAGTTTGGTAAAGTTTGATGATGGTTTGTCTCTCACCTCAGCGTCTCCGTATTCAAAATGTTCTATCAGCTCGTTTATCTTATTCTCAGTAATTACTTTGCTTTGAAAAACTGCTGATTTCAAAATTAGCTTAATTAGCTTAAAATCATCGGAACGATGCCTTTTAAGAGGTCATGCATAGGATCTACTTGTTCGACTTGTTGGCCACCTATAGTATTTTAGTACGTGGAGAGCACAACTAGTTTTAATGCCGTACAGGCTTGATGGCTTTTGGAACTCTTCAGATGCAATTAATGCATTTTGAACCATTTCAGCGGTTCTAATAGGAAATTTATCGCTGAATTCTCCTGAAATTAGATCATTTCTGCTTATCTCACAAACCCTGCAAAACATATTAGCAGATGGTCCCAACATGCCATATATATCGTGCATCGCTAACGTGTCACCAAGTACGTGGACTAGCACTGCCCGCAAAACCCAAACTTCGGACCCTATTTTGAGTGGAACTCCTTCGTCTGCTTCTAATCGCGAAAGATCTTCAATGAAAGGTTGTAGTATTTTTTTGTACCCAGAAGAGCATAGAAGAATACATTTATGAGTACTGTTATGCCTGGAACAGACATACAACGTACAGTATGTCTGTCATAATTATTACGCTGACTGTGTAATACCATCGACAGACATACAACGTACAGCGTTGTATTCCTTTAGTCTAGTACGTGTTTTTTTGGACTGGATTAAAGTATTTGACAGTTCGTACAACGCTGTACGTTGTATGTCTGTCCTAGGCATAATACCATCCACAGACATACAACGTACAGCGTTGTACCATAGACTAACTCTAAGATTAGTAGGTCCCGAACAAATACGATTTATTTCTTGGCTCAGTCAGTACTAGCACATCGGTCCCAAGCTCAATGATTCGCCCCTAACAACGTAGCTCACACCAACACATTCTCAAATGTTGTGTCAAAATAACATAGTGAATCAAAACAACAACCTAGATACTAGTACCGGAAGGTACCGAAAAGCGCAAGAATTATTGCAAGGTGCAGACTGCAAGGTATACTTCGGACCTAGAGGTTCTACAACAGTGAACCAATTTCAAATCGCTAGTTGCACATTGATTGTTGGTTGTACTCCTTTAGTCTAGTACGTGTTTTTTTTGACTGGATTAATATGTGACTGTGAATATCGTGGCCTTTGAATATTGTGCCTCTGTTTACGTCACCCGTAACACAGTGATTCCCAATTGATTTTCGGGTGCGTTTTTGTACCGTGAATCCTGCAAGATTCTCACTGAATAGAGTGATTTGAAAATATTTTTTTTGGAAGATTTTTGGAAGAATTTTGAGAAACAATCTCAAAAAATCTTAATCTGTCGATTCAAATCGTAACGTTTGGCACGGATCACGAGCAATGCCTCCAATTCCGCGTCTTCGAAGGTTTTGGGCCTTCCTTTACGTGGACGGTCGGCAACATCAAATTCATCGTCTTTGAAGCAACGGAAGCTATCACGGCATGTTGTTTCGCTTAAAGTAGCATCTCTGTGCGCTTTTTGGAGCTCTCGATGCGCTTAAGTTGCATTTTTCTTCGAATGGAAGAGACAATTAACACTTCCCGCAAATTTGGCACAATAAATATAATTTTAAAATTATTTCGTGCTATATTAATTCTACGTTAGATGACGTGAGAACGGCGAGGGAAAAAATGAAAACATCCACGCACTCTATCGAGAAATAAAATCGTTGAAAATTTGAGAAATTCCGCCGGGTCGCCAGATGTGCAACGAGCATACACACTTAGATTTTTTTTACAGGAATCTGTAAAAGTTTACCGAATTCTCAGCAGCTGAATCCAGGTAATCCAATTTAACGGATTTCGGATTTTTTTTTACCGAAATTCAGTAATTTTTTTACAGATAACTGTAAAATTTCACCGAAATCCGTTAAATCGGATAACCGAACGTTCAGCTATTGAGAATTCGGTAAACTTTTTCAGATTTCTGTAAAAAAAATCTAAGTGTGTAGTTCGTGCCAAACGCAAATTAAGCGCCCCATCTGTGTTGCTATGTTCAAAGGCAATAAAACATAATTTCATATTTTTTGTAATTTATGGAAATGGAAATTTCAGAACTCATATAGAATGTTTTAAATTTACGAAAAAGTTGGAAAAAAAGTTCCTGCTCGTTTTTGCGAAAAACTAAAAAGTCGACGATGAATGGCGTGGAATGGTGGAACATAATCTCATTTATCTTAATCTGTCAAATGATTTTGATCTAGATATATGAAAAAGATTCCCAAATTTCGAAAAAGCGTATTCGTGCCGATAAAACATACTCGATTGAGAAATTCTGATATTTTTTTATCCCCTCAACGGTAGATGGCGTTACAACGGCGTAATAGAGGTGAAAAGCGAAAGGGCGCTATTCAGTGTTTTTCAGCTAACGCAAAAAACACGCACTCTGCTTCGTTGGAAACCGGATAACGTCACTGGGGTTAATTGATATCAAGTTAGTATAACGTTAGGCGTAATTTAATGCGGGTGACCCCGTTACACTAGGTTTTTATGTTATGGAGCAAAAGATCGCAATGCTGGCAGAGTGAAAACAGACGACCATAAACTTTCACGGAACTGAAAAACTAACTAAAAATAGCTTCTTTTTTTCAATAAGGTAAATTTGTGTAAACATAGATTTACCTAATTTTAGGTTGACGGGACTAAACCATCAAGTAGGTAAATTGTAGCAATCCAAAAAAAAAAAAGGCAGCGGTGGGTAAAACTAACATACTAGTTCGTAAAAACATATCTGCAAGGAACCAAACCAAATAAAGCCAACATCGGGATTTATACTGCTGTTCGATCACATAAATAAAAAGAGATAATTGTAATACTTGTGTTTGATTGCCAAGAAAAAAAATAACAACTTTTTAGCCAAGTAAAAATAATAATAGATGAGTTTTTCACGTTTACGTGTTAATAAAAACAAAACTTATATTATTGAGTTTAAATTGAAAAAAAAAAAACTCCAATATGGATTCTTCATTCGGCGGTTGAGTTTCGCTTGAACTCCGTGTAGCGCGCAGTCAGTTCTGTGACAGACTTACATTTACTGTGCAGTTTTGTGCCCCACCGTGCGTTCACCGCAATCAAATCATCAAATTTTCGGAGCAACATTGGTACTTGCAAGCCAAATACAGAGAAAGATTTGAATGAAATTTCGATGGCCCTTGTGCTTGAGTTTCCACAAGAAATTATGTGTTGATTGAAAACAACATACATATTTCCTTGCTTGTAACTATCAGCAATGCAGAGGATATGCGGGACAACTGTTGCGGACGATTGCTGGACTGCAAGTTTCTCATCGAATCCAACTTCGGATTGTCTGTATTTAGCCCATCTTATCAAAGGCGCAGCAGAAATTTCCTCCATGCTTGCGTTTTCCATGATGATGGCTCGCTTGATGCCTCTATGCGATAGCTTTTTCATCAGCCTCAAAGCTCCTCTAACATAATCTAAATAAAGAAAATAGAAATGTACAATTGAAACGTTTGCTAAAACTATGAACTTTCATACCATCTTCAACCATACTCCAGCTAATGTTATCCAGGAGTAGCCCCACGCGAAGCAGCATTTTCAAATCCCCAGCATCATGAAGATTTGGCTGTATTCGATCGAATTCCTGTATGATCTGTAGAAGATATAGTCATAAAAATGGTTTTATGATATGCTGTAAAGTGATACTTACCATCTCTCCTTCATAGGAAAGCAAATGAGGAAATGTTTCGATAATTTTATAAAAGTTACTTTGTTGTGAAAGTAATTTAAGTAATTTATACGTCTGCGCTATTCCTTCCGCTATCTGTCGAGCGTTTGCTGCAGTCGGAATAAGAGTAGCGAGATGCGCAGCAAGCTGTACTCACTCTTCGTTCAGAATAATTGTTTCCTTCTTAGTTCGCCGAAACAGCCTATCCTCGGGCAAAATGTCCTTTCGCATGTTGTTCACCCTTGTTTGAATCAGGCCCATGTGAGGTCCTTTTACCAATCCTGAGTTTTGCCAGAAAAAGTAGGACTGTTATAAAGAAGTGATGCATTAACCCATACGTCACTGACATTTTCCGCCTCAAACATCGATTATTGATCTCATTCTGTCATTTCTCGGCCAATTTCAACGAAATAGCTTCTAATTGGTCGGAATTGTTCTCCCGTTGAAGATTTTATGATGGTTTTGTGTATTTTTTTGTTTAATTTAAAAATTAATGATAATTTTTTCGGGTCTGGTCGAATTTTTGGAAAAATTGATATCATCGCATAAACGGTTTTTTATGTAAGACAATTCCAGTCGATTGGAAGCGGAATCTTCAAAAACTGTCGAGAATGGGATCAATAATCGATGAATTGACTGTCTTCCTTTTCTTTTTTGTTTTGTGTTGACAGGGCGGCATAAAGTTCCATTCTGCGCTCTTGAACTCACCTCCTTTGGTGCGTTTTCTGAGATGCGAGTTTTCTCCAAATGAGGAAACTCCTCCAAAATTTGTCTTGCCAATGCTTGCTTCTGCTGACAAGTGGGATACCTTAAATCACGAAAAAAAATTATTAGATGGAAATCAGTGTTTATAATTAGAAAATACCTTTTTCTCGCATAATTTCATGTTCAAAGAAATGTTTTGTGAGAATACGGTTCATGAAGAGCATTTTTTTTGGGTCTGGGACCAATCCGCAATCCAACTGCTTGTTAAGGGTCTTATGAAACTTGGGTTCCTTGGCGAGGATAGAGCGAATCGTCTCCCTTTGCTGTTCATTCATAGACACGTTTTGTCCGTTTTCTTCTACGTTCTCTGAATCATCATTGTTTTCAGAGTGTCGTTGAATGAAGTTGAGGATGATTTTTCGGGGTCCTTTTTCTGTAATTCCCATTTCACGCAAGTCGTCATCATTTAATTCTGAAATTGCAAAAAAGAATTATGTTTAAATGAAGAATGTCAATGTTTGCTATGTCAAGATGTTGTTTAAAAAAAAACAATTTGTAAATTTGAAAAATAACATGTATGTTAACATATAATAGCCACTGAGTTACACACACTCGTAAGTAGTGAACTCGCTGTTTCGGATGAAATATGGAAAGTTTACGGTATAATTGTTTAACATTTTATTTGATACTTTTACAACCTATTCCTATTTAGCTATCATTGTATTTCATACTTATGTATAAACAAGTTTCAAAGGAATTTGTCAACTGCCACAAGCTGTAACACTCTCTGGACAATAATTCAATTATAATTCTTACTATATTAGCTGAAATAGTCACTTTGTATGCAAGAAGTTGTTTTTCCAATTCAATAATTTCCAATTCTTGAAAAATGAAAAGTATATCAGAATCATGCTCGATTGCTGCAAGAAGTATTCCGTAAAATTGTCTTGAACATTTTTCGTATTCAACAACAAAGCCTTGACTAAACATAATACCATTGATTTCAAGTCTGTCAATTGTTTTTAGTTCAGTAGGTAGATCAAATAACAACAGTGCAAACTCCAATGAACTTATTTGAATGAGTGCTGATGAATGGATTATTGGTTTATCAACAACATACTTATATTTCAAAATTGAATTGATCTGCTTCAAATTTAATCTTTTTGTCAAACTGAAGGATAAGTTTTTGAAATTACCGCAAGTTTTGCTTTGAGATTTTGAATCCTTAAATTTAGCTTCGAACATCATGCAACTAAAATTAGTAATAGGACCATTTTCTCGGCAAACTTGGGGATAATGCGCTATGTGGTGAATTTTGTTTATAGCGTTAGTAGAAGGAAAACAGATCTTAAACGACTGATGAAATTTTGTGATAGATTCTGACAAGCTTCCAATCATTTCTGCAGTTATTTTATTTCAAAAAACTAACGTAAGTAATTTGTAGCAGAGAACCTATTATATCTCGATACTTCTCATAAGACTTCAAAATCTCGTGAAATATGAACGGAAAACTTCGCAACAGTAACCAGCATTGAGCCGCTGACTGACTTAATCCATTATTTCTACTTTTTAAGTTAAGTTTGGTAAAGTTTGATGATGGTTTGTCTCTCACCTCAGCGTCTCCGTATTCAAAATGTTCTATCAGCTCGTTTATCTTAGTCTCAGTAATTACTTTGCTTTGAAAAACTGCTGATTTCAAAATTAGTTTAAGGATCATCGGAACGATGCCTTCTAAGAGGTCATGCATTGGATCTAGTGTTCGACTTGTTGGCCACCTATAGTATTTTAGTACGTGGAGAGCACAACTAGTTTTAATGCCGTACAGGCTTGATGGCTTTTGGAACTCTTCAGATGCAATTAATGCATTTTGAACCATTTCAGCGGTTCTAATAGGAAATTTATCGCTGAATTCTCCTGAAATTAGATCATTTCTGCTTATCTCACAAACCCTGCAAAACATATTAGCAGATGGTCCCAACATGCCATATATATCGTGCATCGCTAACGTGTCACCAAGTACGTGGACTAGCACTGCCCGCAAAACCCAAACTTCGGACCCTATTTTGAGTGGAACTCCTTCGTCTGCTTCTAATCGCGAAAGATCTTCAATGAAAGGTTGTAGTATTTTTTTGTACCTAGAAGAGCATAGAAGAATACATTTATGAGTACTGTTATGCCTGGAAACACATACAACGTACAGTATGTCTGTCATAATTATTACGCTGACTGTGTAATACCATCGACAGACATACAACGTACAGCGTTGTATTCCTTTAGTCTAGTACGTGTTTTTTTTGGACTGGGTTAAAGTATTTGACAGTTCGTACAACGCTGTACGTTGTATGTCTGTCCCAGGCATAATACCATCGACAGACATACAACGTACAGCAATGTACCATAGACTAACTCTAAGACCAGTAGGTCCCGAACAAATACGATTTATTTCTTGGCTCAGTCAGTACTAGCACATCGGTCCCAAGCTCGGTCCCAAGCTTAATAATACGCCCCTAATTATGAACTCACACGAACACACTCTCGAATATTCTGTCAAAATAACACAGCAAATCAAAACAAAAGCGCAAATATGTATAGGTAGGTACTGGCTTCAAGGTGTACTTCGGACCAAGGGGTTCTACAACAGTGAACCAATTTCAAATCGCTAGTTGCATATTGATTGTTGGTTGTACTCCTTTAGTCTATGTGTCTATGTGTCTAGTACGTGTTTTTTTGGACTAGATTAAAGTGTTTGACAGTTCGTACAACGCTGTACGTTGTGTGTCTGTCCCAGGCATAATTTAGTAAGGAGTACAACGCTGTACGTTGTATGTCTGTCCCAGGAATAAGTGGGCTAAGTATTATCACAAGCTTCATCAGCTGCACTGTACAAGGCAGATAAAAGCTCATAATTTTACTAAAAGTGTTGATGAAATAAGTATATTATGTTTCGTTCATTTTAAGCATCTAACAATCGAATTTAATGTACCGTAAAATGGGGTGAATATGGATAACGGGGAGAATAAGAACAACGTGGTAAATGAGGACAACGGGGTGAATAGGGACAATGTCCTATTCACCTCTGTTTTCCTTATTCACTCCATTCTGCATTCTCCACTCCATGTCTCCATTTTTCCGCGGATGCTCAGTATTTGGAAAAATTATGAGTTTATCTGTTACTTATCAAAAGACTTAGTAGTTATCATCTTACCCGTATTTTTTTAGTACATTTGACTTTACCATCAAAGCCAAACAAATGCGATCCAAAGATGAATTGATTCGTGGATCGAAATTTTCAATTTTGAAACAGATGTTGGTCATTTTATTCTTGCCTTTTCGCGAACCGAGGGGGTTCACATACTCTCCCTCATCAATTTGAATTGAGAGTCTTACACAACTTGGATGAAGTTTCAGGAAAGGGTGGCTTTAGTAGTACTCACTATCTTTGAACGATTCCAGCGCATGATCGGTTCCTGTTGTTTCATTTTCAACCATCGCTCGTGCCTTGGGATTGGACATGATCTGTTTTAGTGTATCCAGAATTGATATGTAGTGACACACATCTTTCTGGATTTTTACTTTCGTGATGTATTCATGCTTTCGAAACATACGGTGGATTTGTTTTCCTCTTGAACGGCAGGCTATGACACGTTTAATCTGTTTGTGTTTCCCCAAAACGATCTCTATCGGTTCTGGAACTGAGCAGCCAGCCTTTCCAGGCAAATATACAATTATCTGCTGGACACTTAACGTCTCTAGTCAAGTCAGGAATTTGCAATTCATTGATAAACCGGATAGTATCCTCGTCTTGTAGCAAATTTTTCGTTGTTAGGTAAGATTTTATTTTTGACATTGTGTACTGCTGAATCGACTCAGATATAAATACATATCCATTGATAAAGGACTTTAATTTAGTCTCTGGGAGAGATACATCACACCTGAGATCTGTTATCATGGTTGAAACAGCATTTGTTGTATCTTGTAATGAAACAGACTTCTTGTAGTAGAATGGATTTTGTATTCTTGATTCATCGAATTCCTCATTACTAACCGTTGTTTCCTCTTTTGTAAGAGGCTTATCATGCTGTAAGTCAAAATCTGACAAAGGATGTTTGTTTAGCACGTGCATCTTGAAGCTCGAGAAGTACGAATACATTGATCCGCAAATTGAACATTGGAATGGGAATTCAGCTTGTAAGCCTGTTAATATTCCGTGCTTTGTCACAAAATGATGTTTGAGCTCTTCAATGTATCCTACGTAGTATAAGAATATATATCAGAGCTGGGAAGGATATCGAACCACCATAGAAACATGTCATGCTTTTAAAAACCTCCACATACATTTAGGAAGGATATTGAACCACGATAGAAACATTTCATGCTTTTAAAAACCTCCACATACATTTTTTTTTTTCATTTCTTGATTAGTTCTCGAGCTGTGTAGAAATACATGTTACTTTTGTATGACAACTCTCCCCACTTCATTCAGATCGGAGAGGGGTCTCGAACCATCATAGAATCATTTCTTGCCTTAAAAACATTTCACATGCCAAATTTGGTTCCATTTGCAACATTAGATCTTGAGTAATGCAGATACCTGTGTTTCAATTGTATGAGCTTCGCATGCAAAGTTTGTTCTATTTCCTTGATTAGTTCTAGAGTTAAGCAGAAATTTGCGTTTCGTTTGTATGAGAGCTTGGGATGGGTCTCGAATCACATAGAAACATTTCTTGCCTTAAAAACATTCGACATGTCCCATTTAGTTCCATCCACTTGATTATTCTAAAGAGGGGAGAGTTCTCGAATCTTCATAGAAACATTTCATGCCTTCAAAAAACCTCCACATGACAAATTTGATTCCATTTGCTTGATTAATTTTCGGGTTATGCAGAAATTTGTGTCACGCTAAAATTCGAAGCCATAGTGAAAAAAAGTAGAGTTTAGCTCTAATTCTATGAAATTGGTTGCTGCCAAAAGTACTAAATCTCTTATATAATAAAGTATTTAGTAATTTTCAAATATCAATGGGAATTCAAAACAGGCATTCAAATTTAGCAGTAACAAGACTCGGGTACCCACTTTAACAATTAATGTAAAAAAATATATTTTTTGTGACATCATTCCACACTTTGATTAATTTGTTCGTAACTCGATCATTTTGGAATTTTTTTACGATGGTAAAACTATTTTGTTGTTCATTATTTGGTATCGAAATCTCAAAAATGATAAATTTAGAATTAGAGACATTGTTGCACGAAACCGAAAATACTTTCTTTCGTAATTGTATGTAAGAAGCAACAAAAATCATACAATGTTTTTTTTTAGATGTTTTCGACGATATGAAAAGTTATTAAATTTTCATTTCCACAGTTACCCAGCTGCTTGAAATATATAAAAGTAATATAAATATAAACTAATAAAGGAGGAGTAAAAATAATTAGTTCGCAGTTTTTCATTGCGTACCCTACCCTAAGTATGCAGCTGATCGTTTCATGGTAAAACGTCGAGAACTCGACACTGAAGAAGTCTGTAAGTCGCAGACGAAATAGGCCTATCTGTCAAAGGATAACCTTTTCTGTAGTGGAATTTAACAGAATTTTCTCGCAGTTACTACCGACAGTGTTTCAGTTTTTATTGTTTTTCTATCGAAAAGTGATCAAGTTGAAGTGTCAATTTTTAAATTTTCTCTAGTTATTCTATTTTTTTTTTCTGGATTATCGAGATTTTCAGCCTCGGGCTGGTTCATCTCCCGTCGTAGTCACTCAAATACCTCTTTTGGGTATTTTCGTAACTTGTCCGGGGGTGAGATTCGAACTCGTGACTTTGGCGTGAGAGGTATGGATGTTAACCACTACGCCGGGGTCGCCCCCTCTAGTTATTCTAATTATTGTTCTACTAATACGCTCTGTTTGACTCTCGGGTCAGAGAATAAGAAACGCACGACTACTCAGTTACAAGTGCTTTATTCGACTGACTATCCTTTTTCTCTTGAAGTACAGGGTGGGCCAAGTATGGGGAAATCAAGATTAACAGAGAGGTTTATATAAAGTATGTGATAATATAACATCCCCTTTTCATTATAAAAAGAAAAACAAAACTATTTCTTTTCAACAAAGTCATCAAATTTTTTCGGCAGTTTTCTTTCACGTTTTGGTCGGCTGATTTGTTTCGGTGTCTTCGAAATATTCGTGCGGCCCATCGATGATGATGACGGTATCTCCAAATGTTGGTCACCTTGAATCGATTCTCCTTGAGCTTCAGTCGCGCGCATTTCGACCTCTGGTTGTTTCGACGAAGCGGGCGGTGACCTCTCTGCTGTGTTGGTTGTCAAGTGACTGTCTACCCACACTGTTGTCTGTTTATTATTGTCGGCTTGTAGATTTTCGGTTGCAGCAGGATGCACAGTAGTTGGGCGAGAAAATGGTTCATTACGCGGCTTTATGTGTAAGAGATCTCGGCGATAGCAGGATCCATCGACATCCACTACATACGACCGATCATTTAGCTTTCGATTCACGGTTCCTGGAGTCCAAACTTTGCTGGTATCTGGCTGTAGCTGTACGTATACCGGTTCACGAGTGTCCACAGTAGGTAGAACTCGAGATTTTCGATCGTAGTAATACTTCATCCTCCTTTTGTTTTCTAGAATATCTTCCGGAACGTTTTTTACCACTTTGGGACAGTATTTTTCAGCAGCAGCTGGAACACCGCATCTCGTGCTACGGGAAAAAAGTCTGGTCGCTGGACTGCTGCCGATTTTGTTCGGTATGTTTCTCCAGTGCAGAAGAACATACCAAAAGCTTTGACCTGTTTCTTCCGCTTTCTGGATCAGACGCTTCACTATTTTTACGGCTGCCTCAGCCTTGCCGTTGGCTTGTTGGTGATTTGGAGCTGATGTAGAGTGCTGAAAATTCCACGACTTGGCCATTTTCTTCATTTCGTGGTTGACGAAGTTTGTTCCGTTGTCAGATATGACTAATTGGGGAACTCCGTGGCGAGAAAAATTAATTTGACAAGTCTTCACAAGGCAGTTGGCTGACAAATCCGTCAATATGTCAACCTCGATGAAGTCAGAATAATGGTCAACCGTCGCGAGAAAGTTTCGCCGTTTGCCTGCATACTCAGCAAAGAATACGTCCATCGACACAATCTGGAACGGATAAAAAGGAACTGCAATACTCTGCATTGGTGGTTTTGCCTGGCTGCTGGCAAATTTTGCGCATACACTACACTCCTTCACCACATCCACTATCTGTGAGCTCATTCTCGGCCAAAATAGGTTTTCTCTCGCTAGACTCAATGTTGATTAAATCCCGTTATGACTGGTATGCACCTTGTCCACCATGATGCGTTGGAGCGAACTGGGAATAACGATCCGGTCATTCCGGAACACAAGGCCATCCTGGGTGGAGAGCTCGTTCCTGTACTTGAAGTACATCTTCGCTAAAGCTGGAACACGTTCGATCGACTTTGGCCAACCATTGCAAATATAATCGATGATCTTCACCAGAGCAGGATCTACAGCAGTCGCTTCAATGATGCTGTCCAATCAGTTGTCCGACACTCTCAAATAACTGCTCAACGTCCAATTTTCTAATTCCCGGAAAACCTTGAAAATGTTAATTTTCCGGAACACATCCGATGCGCTCGCGTCGTCGTAAGGTGCACGAGAGATGGCATCCGCTACGGTGTTATCCTTACCAGTGACGAATTGTACCTCCAAACAGTAACGCTGCAGGTTAAGCAACATGTGCCGCAGTCTTTTGGGTGCGGTAAGTAGTGGCTTTTTGAAAATGTTAATCAACGGTTTATGATCCGTCCTTACGATTGTTCTAGAATTTCCGACCACCAGCTGATCGAACCTGGTGCAAGCGAACAGAATCGCTAGAAGCTCCTTCTCAATTTGAGCATAATTACGCTCCGTTTTTGTAAGCGTTCGGGAAGCGTATCCAATTATGCCACCCTGCTGAAAGACTGCTACACCCAAGCCAAAGGAACTTGCGTCGCATTCGATCACCAACGACTGGCGTACATCGTAGTAACGAAGCGTTTTAATGTCCGAGACCAAGGACTTCAACCTTTGAAACTCAGTTTCTTGAATGGTACTCCACACCCATGGCTCCTTCTCAGAGATCAGCTTCCTCAGATTGGTGCAACTTGCACTCAGGTTTGGAATAAACCGACTCAAGTAAGTTGTCATCCCTATGAAGCGGTGAAGCTCCGCTCGATTTGAGGGGACAGGGTAGTACTTGATCGACGCAATCTTCGACTCATCCGCTTGTAAGCCTTGATTTGAAAGAACATGACCAAAGAATTTGACGGAGGTTTCGCAAAGAGTTAACTTCGAACGGTTTAACTTCACGTTGTTCTCTCTCAAACGAACGAACAAGTTCTCGAGATTTCGGTTGTGGTTCTGTAGTGCTTCCTGGAACGTCCTACCTCGGCCATAGACAAGCAAGTCATCAGCCAAGCATTCCACGCCGTTTAAGCCTTGGATGATTTCTTGCAGCTTGGTTTGGAAGATTTCGGGAGCGGATGAAATGCCAAAGGGTAATCTCAACCACCGATACCGCCCGAATGGTGTCCAAAAAGACGTCAATCTACTACTGCGCTCCTCCAGTTCCACGTGCCAAAATCCCAATCGAGCGTCGACAGTGGAAAATACTTGCGCCTGCCCCAACTCTGGCAAAATCTCATCCAGCGTCACAAACTGGAGGTTCGGACGCTTCAAAGCCTTATTCAGTGGAATTGGGTCCAAGCAGATGCGAAGATATTCGGAACCTTTATGTCCGCGTTTTATAAGTAGTATGTTACTTACCCATTCGGTGTGGCTGTACTCCCTTGTGATGATGTCATCCTTCTCTAGCTTATCCAGCTCTGCTTTCAAGGGAGCCCGAAGTGCTATGGGCACACGCCGGGGTTGCTGGATCACGGGTGGAACACTGTTGTCGATTTCCAGGTGGACCTTGCCTGGCATCTTTCCGTAACCCTCGAAAACATCGTTGTACTCCTTCACGATCTGCTCAGCTCTGATACGATACACTTTCAACAGGTCTTGTTCAGCATCTGGTTGCGACGGTGAAGCTGGAACCACAGCTACTGAATTGCAGAACTTCACAAGTCCCAGCGTAGTGCATACCTTCAACGACAAAAGCGGTATGTGATCCACTCCAACTACCTGCAGGACCAGGAGATACTTTTTGTCCTTGTGCTTGCAGATTAGTTTCACCTGTCCTAGTACCGGAATAGAACTACCGCCGAAAGCTTTGAGTTTAAACGGTGACGGGAGAAGCTTAGGGTTGGAATTATTTATAAGTTTGCATAACCAGTCGTGGCCTATGAGACTAGTATTAGCCCCAGTGTCCAGCTCGCACTTAACTTTGGTCCACTTCTCATTGATCTTCAGCTGAACCTCTGCCAACACATTTCCACCTTTCTTGGAGTTGTCGAAGATTTTCCCGATTTCTCCTTCAATTTCCGACTCTTCGGACCGGTCGCTGCGATCATCTTCCGAACTGTCTTCCTCAGTACTCCAGTTTTCGTTCTTCACTTCCTTGATTCTTCGTGACTTTGTTCTTCTCGATGACTTTTCCGAAGATTTCTCCTTCAGTGCACGGCACACTCTTTCGAAATGGTTCCTTCCGTTGCACTTCTTGCATCTCTTACCGTACGCTGGACAGGATCCCTTCTCGAAGACGTGCCAGTCTCCGCAAAATTTACATTTGCGTGACTTAGATGACTTGATCTTGTTCACATCCATACGCGGCTCCAGCGATAGTGCATGTGAGTGCTTTGCTGTGATTTCCTCCATTCTGCATATATCAACTGCCTTCGGTGTCGTGATGTCGGTCATCGTGAGCATTTTTGCCTTAAGATGTGGCCACTTGTTCGATGTAACGATCTTGAACGTCAACATTTCGTCTTCCAGCGCAGCGAACTTGCAGGATTTTGCCAACATCTTCAAGCGAGATACAAAATCGTCGATGCTCTCCGTCGACAGCTGTGTGGAGGTGAAAAATTCCAGCCGGTCAACGATAATATTCCGGGTACACACCACTTTCCTCTTAATGGCTTCCAGAACGGTATCCGGACTTCGCTTGTTCTCCGCAGTGAGTTCAAATTTGAAATATTTTTTTAACGCTGGAGTTCCTACGATTGACAACAGGAAACTCACTTTCTTGGGATTCTCAGCATCGGACCAGTTGTCCATCCCAACCGCTGTTGCATAATTTCGCCAGTTGCTTTCGAAAAAAGAAAAATTTTCCTCCATGTCTCCGTCGATGGCAAGAGGAGGAGGAAGGGGTACGTTAGGTGATACTTCGTCATGCGGCCGCTGCTGCTTCATCTGCTTCACAAGCTCACCGAATAGCTTGTTCTGGTTTTATAACAGCGCTGCTATTTCCTCCATTTTGGTCTGATAACCTCACTTTTGGGTGAACAAAGAAACACAAAATGGCGTCGTGAGGCTTCCGCGTACACTCGAAGTGCCACAAGATCGAAAGTTATATTCGCTTTCGGTTTGTTCTCCGCCTCCACGGAATTCAATTTGTCCACCACTTTATCCAAACGATTTCGCGAACCGAAACTACTTTTCGAGTTTTATTCCGCGAGAACTTCTGACACCATGTTTGACTCTCGGGTCAGAGAATAAGAAACGCATGACTACTCAGTTACAAGTGCTTTATTCGACTGACTATCCTTTTTCTCTTGAAGTACAGGGTGGGCCAAGTATGGGGAAATCAAGATTAACAGAGAGGTTTATATAAAGTATGTGATAATATAACACGCTCCAAGTGTTTTTTTTTAAAGAAAAAAAAAAAATTTAAGTAAAATTTTTGGTGGAAAAAGAAAAAAAAAAGGGGACAGGGTGTGAAAAAAAAAGGGGGGTAAGATTAAAAAAAATTATGGGGAGTATTTTTTTTTTTTTTTTTAATCTATTTATAAAAATGAGTATGCATTTTCTTTGTCACGATTTAACTCCAGAACAGATTGATGGATCCGCATGATTTATACACTGTTCGGGTATCTTGGTTACCGCTGTGTTTATATGTTGATTTTAAACATTTTTTTAAATGAATGCAAACATTTGATAAATGCTGATATTGACTGTAATGTAAAAAAAAGTTACGTCACGTGTGATCAAACACCCCTCCCTCCTCGCCACACTGTGTCATGTTTTCATACCTCGAAGCGTGACGTAATTTATGGCCGCTCCCTTATATGTAAACCCTCTTCCCTCTAAGAGAAACCTCGAACTACCAAAAAAACATTTCTTGCTTTAAAAACATTTCACATTGGTTCTTTTTGGTTGATTAGATCTTGAGTTATGCAGATATTTGTGTTTCATTTGTATGAGAGCAAATCAGAGCGCTATCCGAATCTTCATAGGAACATTTCTTGCCTTCAGAAACCTCCACATGTCAAATTTTGTTTGTTACTTCATTAGTTCTCGAATTATGCAGAGATTTGTGTTACTTTCATATGCGAGACCCTCCTTTCCCTTTTAGATCGAGGAGGGGTCTCATACCATCCTAGAAACATTCCTTGCCTTCAAAAACACCCACATGCCAAATTTGGTTAAATTTGCTTAGTTAGTTTCTGAGTTATGCAGAAAAATTGGTTTCATTTGTATGGGAGCCCCCCCCCCTTCCAGAGAAGGAGGGGTCTCTAACGGTCCTAAAAACATTTCTTGCCTTAAGAACAATCCACATGTCAAATTTGGTTCAATTTGCCCAGTTATTTCGTGGGTTTAGGCTGAACAATTTTGTTTCATTTGCATGAGAGTGTCTAACCATCCTAGAAACATGTCTTGCCTTAAAAACATTCCGCATGACATATTTGTTTTATTTTGCTTCATTAGATCTTAAGTTATGCAGATATTTGTGTTTTATTTGTATAATCAACCCTCCTTCTAAAGAGGGAGGGGCCTTGAATCTTTATAGAAACATTGCTTGCCTTCAAAAACCCTCACATGCCAAATGTGGCTCCATTTGCTTAATTAGTTCTCGAGTTATGCTGAAAAAAAACAATTCTCGAAAGTTTTTAATTTCCACATATACCGAATGTGGTTCCATTTGCTGCATTAGATCTTGATAAAGCATTACCAAGGCAATAATGCTATACTTTAACAATGTCTTTTGCCATTAAAAAAGATATGGCATTATTTCGATCTTAGTGGGGCCCTTTACAGCTTTAATCCAACTTCAATGTTGCACTATGCATGCTATTATAGATTCGTGGTTACTTGGGAAAACTCTTACTTGGCAGACTAAATGAACCGATTGGAACAGTCATAAGAACACAATGTCTGATTTTCTCGAAAGACGCACTCAGACATTGCCTTGATTATGATGATGATGATGATGATAGTCCCGCCGCTTACCCCTACAAAGGTTTGGGCTAGACGATTTATCTATTAGATAATTTATTTAAAAAAAAAAACAATCCAAACCAGTTATGCAAACAAACGAACTGATTTCATCTACAGATATAAATTTCTTCAAAAACTGTTCATTCGATATGAACATTGCGATATGATTGTGAAAAGCTATTGATGTCAACCACAAAAGTTCGCAAGGATTCTCAGCGATCAGAAAATCCTGTTGCAAATCGCAGAATCCAGTAAAAGGACATTATCAAGATAATCCAATATCCGATCCTGCTGCTTCAGAGAAAATGCGGTTCCAACACTGAATAAAAGAGGCCCTTGCCTCACCAAACACTAATAAATCTTCAGCAAAGTTTTGGGCAGGTCAAGGATGGCCCCCACCAGGAGAATCGAGAAAATTTCCAAACCGGAAGAATCCTAGGCCGGCCGTAGTCAAACTTTTAGTTTCAACCATGACCGTATTGACGAGGAATTCCCTGACATTCAGACAGACAACTCACTACTATTTCATGATATTTAACTAATTACATTATATAATTTTCCATCATCATTACCGTGACGAACAAAATAATTAGTATTGCTCGTAAGCGTGAAAAAGAACGAAAAAAAAAAATTCAACTCATTCCAATCCGTTTGTAAAGAACTTCGTCAAATACAATCTTCATTTTTACAAAAAAAAGCAACATAAATGTACAAAAAATGATCCACACAAAATAATCCGTTTCATAAAAGTAAAACATCATCAGGTATAATCTTCATGATTGTATAAGAATTTACGCTTACTGCTTAGCAAACAGTTTAGTTAGAGACAAACCAGCCTCCGGCTAAATGTCTCTATAATATAGAATAATCAATCAATCAAATTTTACAACAACAACGACCTTTCCAACCATTTCAATCTATCCAACATTCATAACCTACAGTCCAACCCAATAGTACCGAACGAGAGCAAACACCTTCCTCATCAAATCGTACTCAGAATGCACACATTTTGCCCACTCCATCAATTTCAATAGATCAATATTCAGGATTATATCGTAAGTCAAGACCAACTCCTGCCAGTTCTACCCAACACAACATGCATCTATAATAAAATTACCGCATGTAGAAGGTAGATACAAACTGAGACAAAATTTTCTAGAAATCAAAACACAAATCAAAATCAAACTGCGACGCTTTGAACTTAAGGAGGGACGAATTAATATTGCAGTGTTCTAGTACCAACATAAGTGTCATAATTATAATTGTAGTTTCGTATCAGTAACTAAGTCATCGCCATCAGCAACACCATAAACAACAACGGCCGCATAACAACATATGTTCAGAGATAACTTAGTGAAAGTGTCTAAATTTGCCCAGGGAAATCGAGAAATTTTCCAACCCGAAAAATCCCTAGACCGGTCGGGAATCGAACCCGCCGCCTCCGGCTTGTTAGACCGTGCGCTTACTGATTACGCTAACTGAGGCCCTCATGAACAGCTTAAAACGTAAATTGTTTCGAGCCATTTTTATGTAGTGAGCTAGTTGTAGTCATGCAATACAATAAACAAAATCATGAAAAATATTTACCAGTAAGCTTTTCATAGGATCGGCTATCCAACTTTTTCTGGAAGCCTTCCATCGTGATACACTCTCTGCGGAATGTGTGCGAAGACGCTGATTCCAAATCTCTAATAAAATTAAGCAAATAATGATATGGATTATTTTATTTATTTGATTTATTCAAAAGATGTCACATTTACCGTAAATAGCCGATAACCTATGGCTTCCGTCGCTTGGGCCGGTATCGAATCTTGCCAGAGGTTGCTTGGCACTCGTCGTTGATCGACAACAAAACCGTCGCTTGGGCCGGTATCTGTTCCTGTCGGAGATTGCTTGGCACTCGTCGGTGATCGGCAGTAAAACCTGCGATGCTACGAGGGGGGGAAACAATCATCAATCAATTGTCGTTGTTGATAAAAAATGAAGATTCCAAATATCAATTTTTTTTCATGATCTGCAAGCGCACATTCTAGTGCATCGTTATGCAATTCCAAGGCACTTTCTCCAACGTTAGGTTTAACGTTCAGATAAAAAGAAAAATCGATTTTCAGAAGACGGATTTTCCAGCGTTCAACACAGATACTCACATTTACCGGCCGGGTGCAATCTGGCCGCCGTCCAGAACCGATATCCTTCTTGCCTTTTGCTTTTGCCGAAAAAAATACTGTATTTATTTATATTTTTAGACTTTTGCTTCACTTTCACTTTTCACTTCAATTAATGTACGACCGCACCGCACAAAGTCAGAAAACAAATGGCGCCGTCATGACAGCAGTGCTTTCGAACAGTTTTTTCACCCATCGCGGAGTTGTTTTTACTCAACAGAAGTGTTATTGTGAGTTACTCAGCATTGGGTAAATTTACTGATAGTAAAGATCTCATCGACTTGAGTTCTATGAAGAGGTCCATACAATTTCTAAGTTTTTTTTAACCAACCTGTAGGTTTTGTATATATTACTCAAACGTTGAGTAAAAATGAACTAACAGAGCATATTGATTTTTACTTAATAGGATACTATAACGCGTTTACTTAAATTTAGGCAATTTAAACTCAAACTTTAGGTATTTTTTATTTTTCGTGTTTATAACTCACCTGTTTATAAGCAGCATCCATCATTTTTTCAACCCGCTTCAACCGACAAGTTTGCCGACTGAGGCAAATTTATTATTTTTGTTCTTTATTTTACGTCGGCCCATTTCCTCACATGGTGACAATCACCGACGCCAGGAAGTCGACTCCACCACCTGGACCCTACCTAACGACTCATGAATATGAGCCGGGACCAACGGCTTTACTTTCCTTCCGAAGCAAGACGTGACCATTTTTTTTCGCCTCAGAAAAACCACCGACGTCGACTGGGATTGAACCCAGACCCACTGGGGTGCTAAGTAGCAGTCACGCTCACCACTACACCACCGACGCCGGCAGACTGAGGCAAATGACAGGAACAAAAAAAAAGAAGGACATCTGCAATCTTCATTCGAGCTTTAGCTGCCAGCGTTGCCATAATTATTTTCAATTATCTTTATATTGTGTTAAAAGAAATCTGATTACATATGTATTTCAATTTTTTTATTCCTAATTTGGTTCGTTGATTAAAAAAAATCAGAGGGGTTGTCACGACCGGTCGACGTAGACTACGTTAAACCGTGTATATGTTTCTTAATTTTCATCGTTAGTTTTGTAGCGGAACATTGCAACGCAGGTACTGTTCTAATCGGACGTTGGGTTAGCATAAGTAAGTGAGTAAGTATGTTAGAACGTTCTATGATTCGCTTCTTAGAAATTATTTGGCAGCCGTGGAAAGGGACGTTTGGTTTGAATGTTGGTATGATGAAAGGACCAGCTAGAGACCATTATCCTTATTATTGCAATAGAATGGATTTATATAAATTATTAATTAATTATAAGCAGAATATTATTAAATAATTTATTTTAATATATAAATATAATAAAATAGTATATTTATGTTACATATAGTCGGTTGTTAATGTTTTGATGTTGAAAGGCTATCTGCCAGATATGTTTCAGCCAAGCTTGCAATTCGTCGTTTCAGCCGGGATCAGATTTTTACGAGGTATGAAGGATTGAGGAGATGTATGTCTAGTCGGCCTTCCTGGAAGGTGGGAGGGTGTCGTCGGGGGTAGGGGTGGCAGATGGGAGCTATCAGTTGCACTTCCGGAAGGTCATGATTGACGTATGGCTGTTCTCCGATGCATCTTTACGAAGACTAACCGACGAGCGGCTGACCACTGGTTTTCACCCTTATTCTCGATTAATTTTTAAAAGGGTCGTATGTCCATTCGTCGATCGGGGGGTCGATTGGCTTTGTTCGCTTTTCGCCGCGGCGTGGGCGGTGTTGGTGCGCGCAATCAGAAGTTCAAGCCTTAACCTTTTGATTGCGTGCATCAATTTTGCGGGCCCGCTGCTCGGTTCGCGGCGGGAAGCGGGTGGAATTGGCCGATTCTTTGGTCGGTGGGTGGACGTGGGACATAATCTCAAGTAACTCCGGGGGGGGGGGTGAGGGGGTGTGGGGTGGGGAAAAGAAAAGGGGGGGGGGGGGGGGGTTTGGGGGGACGAGGAATTGCAGGCTTGATTTGAGCATAAAAGTAAAAACCTCGTGTGTAGTTGGTTAGGATTGTAATATAGTTACCTGTTAGTCACTATCTTCAGACTCGGATTGATCGTAGATTTCTAAAAGCTTCTTGTGGAACCGCTCCTTATCTTTAGCCAATTCAGTCCACTCATCGTACGTTAAGTCTCCATAGCGGGCCATACTTTGGGTAATACTATCCCACCAGGTGAAACTGGGTCGGCAGAGTCGTAAGTGGGCTGCCCTCAAGCGGGCAGCAACCCGAACCGGGTGGGATGCGGGACGCCTCCGAACATGGCCCCACCAGCGCATCTGATACATCCTTATCTTTTTCGTTATTCTGCGCTTATTCAAAAGCAAATTGACGGAGTTCTCCAAAGTAGAATCAGAAAAATCACGACATAGCTGTGACATCGTTTCCACTATTTGTCTTTCGTAACCGCGTATCGACTTTCTACTGTACTTGGTGAGTACTGCTACTTGGGTCCCGTATAGCATAGACGGTGCAATAACGGACTCGTGGATTACACGGCCCAAAGCCCAGGAGGGTTTGTACTGCTTAAGGAAATCCATAACCACCTTTGACACAGCTACCGCAGTCCTACATCGCGTTCTTGTCGTCATCGGTCTTTCCAGGCGAGCAGTCATATACACCCCCAAATACCGCAGTGGTTTCAATGTTTTGTAGGATCGGCCCAAAATGTTGATGTCAGCGACTGCAGCTTCATTGGGATTGCGTAGCAGCACCTTACATTTATCGACATTCAAATTCAATCCAACATAATGCAAATACTCCTTCAACTTAAGCAGAACCAGTTCAACATCCTCAACTCTACGTGCAATGATCAGCAAATCGTCGGCAAACGCAAGAATCATTGGATAGCTTAAACGATCCATCTGATTCAACCTTAGGCCAGGGACTTCATCTTCCACCGATTCCAGCACTGCCTCCATTATTAGGTTAAAAATAAATGGAGATAAAGGGCATCCCTGCTTGATCCCTCGTACGCGACCAACTGGTCTGGATAGTTGGCCTTGCCAAAGCGTCTGCTGCTGCTCACCCTGGAAACAATTGAGTATGCGGTTTATGAACTTCGATGAAACACCTTTTCCTAAAAATATAGAATCATTCAGTATGTCACATAAGTTGAATTGATTAAGATATGCAACCTCTAAGGATGGACGGCAACGAAGTTAGCGATACACGGTCAAAAGCTTTCTCTATATCAAGTGACATCACAACAAGAGAGTTTCCACCATTCCAATTTTCCTGTAGAACTCTCTGCAAAACATGCAGATGATCCATGGTGGACCGCTCTGGGAGAAAGGCAGCCTGATGAGTACCAATTGGCCCTACTTGGTACTGCAGCTTCTCCAACATCCATAAAGCATAGACCTTATATGCTGTACTGCTCAAGCAAATTCTCCTGTAGTCGTCAACGGTCTTCGGTCCCTTCTTCTTTGGAATGGGAACAACTATTGTGTGCCTCCATTCTTTAGGGATACAATTTCCAGTCCAAACTCGGGACAATAACTGATGCAGCTCTGAAATCGTATTTTCATCGGAATACTTGAAAAATTCAGCATGCATCCCATCTACTCCTGGGGTCTTCCCGTTTTTCAGCTGCCCTACTAATCTTTCAACATCATGTAGCGTTGGAGGATCGCACAAAGCATCATTAGGAGATTCAGGTAGCAAATCTGGAATCAACGAGGGTCCAGTAGAGTGTGTCGCCCAATCGGAAATCCTGATGTTGGAATGAGGCCTAAATGATGAGCTCTTCTTCTTTTTGTACCTTTTCAGGTAGCGGTAAGTCCGGTTTATTCTCTCTCCCGCCGGATATTTATGAAGGCCTATGAAAAACCTCTCGATCTCTTTCTCCTCGAACTCTCGCAACCGTTTCTTCAAATCATCCTTAGCCTCAACTAGTCGGTATTTCCACTTTGGATGCAGTGATCTATTTACCCAAAACGTACATCGCTTTACTTGAGCGAGGGCTAAGCGACAGGACCGATCTGCTGGGATACGAGAGCGTTTCTTCAAAACTGCAGTCGCACTCTGATGTATATTACTCTTAAGCCTGGACCATCGCTCCTCTACCGACGCCTCAGATTCAGTCACAGCGCAACTTTTGGCCAAATGCTCTCTGAACTTCTTCTGTGTGGCTTTGTTTTGCAACAATGAAACATCAACATTTAATCTTGAAGAGCCATTGAATTGTTTTTGCACAGGTATTGGCTTAGAAGAGGTACGCCGTTCAACAATACTGCAGATGATAATCCTATGGTTCGTTGAGAAAGATTTAGGCTGAACACATTGCATACGATTTAGAAATAAGCTTGACCGAAGGTGAGTCAAGAACTGATCAACTTGGCTACAAATTCGACCATTAGACCAGGTGGTAATAAAGCTGGAATTGGCATTGGCCTGGGTGGTACGGACGGCCAGGTTATGCAAGGTGATGAAAAGCCTCATCTGTGAACCGTTATCGTTAAATTAAGCGTGCCCAGCATACTTTCCGATAAGGAGAGATTCCTCCTGGGAAAGATTCTTGTTTGTTAGATGAGAGTTGAAGTCTCCAGCAATCAAGAGACGACTCGAACTCTTCAAGCCACCTACCAAAGCCCCAAGCTTTGCGTTAAATCGATCTGAATTTCTGTTAGGACCATGTACATTGACAATGCATAGCTCAAAATTAGTGGATGTAACCTGTAATCGATTTCAAATACTTATCACCAGATCAAAATACTGTAGCCGATTGAATTATTTATTAAAAAGGAAAAATTAATAATCATACCTGATAAACTACATCAACGTTTGATCCGTAATTACGACTCTCTTTCACTTTCAAGGGCAATCCAGGTCGTATCAGTATGGCAAGTCCACGTTTTCGACTGTTGCTCGGAGCACCAAGATACCAACGAAAGTTCGGGGTATCAACCCGCTGACAATCTAAGTTAACCTCCTGAAGAACTGCAACGTGAACTCCATAGGATAACAAGAACATATCCACCAATATACGTTTTGACTCGACTCGACAACCATTCACGTTAAGCGATGCAAAGCGCAATCCGTACTTCGGATCGATGGACAAAGGAGTAGGAATTGTCTCTTGTGACTCTGTAGTCTCCTTTCGAGCGATCTTTCGAGCCAAAAATAAAGGATCCGGATAATCGAAAGTGGAGATTCTAGAGACAGTATTCGAGTCGTGTAGACGGGGCACACTATCATATGAAGGTGTAGAGGAGTGAACATCGAACTGGACGTTAGGTGCAGGCTTATCATAAGACGAACTGGAACGCTTAAGTGAAGAATCTGGAAGTCGGGCGCCTGAAGTAATTGAGTGCAACTGTGAGGGCGCATCAAAACAGAATTGCTGGGTTCGTGGAAGTCGATCCACGTTGGCGAGAGTCGACCTGTCTGTATCGCATCGATCATGGTCGGGGGCTCCCGCAACATCATGAACACTGTAGAAAGCAACAGTTGGACCATCGTTTTTTTGCAGAATTGTTAACAACGAGGGGTATGTAGCAGGCGAAAACTCAATCACTTCCTCATCGTACTCGCCCTGGAGAATTCTAACCTGTACACCAAATAAAGACACCAAGATCTGCAGAACATTCACCGGACTGTCTTCAAAAATTGTTCGCTGATATCCACGCCACACTGGTAAATTGAGGTAAATTACAAATTGAGCATTAGGGAGTAAATTAACTGGTAAAGCTAATGTGTTACATTGTTACATACCGAGATTTTCAGCTGATTCACAGAAATTCTGCAGTGAAAACTGCAAAGTATCGAGGGCGTCATTATCAGGTGAGATATCGAGTTGGTGTAGGAATGCCCGATACAAGGAACTTGGACATCCAGAAAAGGGTGTCACCTTCAGGATCTCTCCTCCTCTTGCCTCCAAGAGCACGTCTGCCCCATTTCCTAACGCAACCTGAGTCGTCCACAAAACACTGTCATAATGTGCACCCGTATAAAGCAAGGATATGGGCTTATTCGATGCCACGCTAGAGAAATACGTGATGGACCGGCCAGTACACTTTTGCCATACGATTATGTTGACAGCAAATAATTCACAAGCTGCGGATAATGATTCCTCTCCACCCCATGTACCATCGTGGGCCAGCAAAGCTACATATTTCCGGAGTCGATCATAGTCATCCAAGCAATCGATCTTAATGAGGTCTTCAGCGAAAGGCAGTTAATGATCCCAGTATCGCGGCAAATTGTTCCTGATGAACTCGACCAAATTAGTCCTCATCTTGTAACTTGCCTCTAGAAACTTAGGATTCGTAGGGCTAATTCGCCAAAGCTGATGCACTAGACTCCCGTAGAGGCAATTACCGTCACCTGGTATACGCTGAAACCAAACTCCACCTTCTGACAGGAGGCAATAAACAAGTTGAGAGCGGTTTTCCATTTTATCACTGTACTATGACCAGTTTTATTAGCCTTGAGAAGTAATACGCTAGAGATTCTATCGCAAAGCAAGATTTTGAAAAAGTGTTCTTCTTCCTTCTGTTCTGCGGTTGAAAAAGCGTTTGCGTGGCCTTTACACACACACATACAAGAGTCCAAGAATTTTAAATCTTTATATATAGATTAAATACTCAAGATAAAATAGTGAGTGTGAATGTTTAAGATGTTTGTGAATATTTATAGGTGTGTGTGAGGTGGGTGCGAACTATTTGTCAGTGTCTGTGCTATGAACATCAGGGGCCCCACACACGCTCTGACGTGTAGTGCGGCATTGGCTCCACCCCCGGGGGATTTGGTCGGGTTGACGTGGGGTCGGGGCGTCTGTGGACGGGTTGTGCGAAGGGTTTGTGAGACGGTTTGCCAAATCTGTCGTACGACTTGCCCACGGACGCTCCGACTCTGCTCCAGTTCGGCCGAGTTTCCTGGCGGCGGGGTTGATTGTACATTTATTATTGCCAGTGGCATCGCTGGTGTGATGCTTGCTTAAGACATACAAAAAGTGGGAAGACGCGGTAAGACTCACAAGAATAAAAATATGGTTCAAATGGTAGCTTCCGCGGAAGGTAATCCTAGCCGTAGCTTTCGTTGATATCTGATTTGCTTAAGCGCGCGTGCTCTGGTGTATACAATGCGCTTCAAAGCTCCGCGTGCGATCATCAATTGTGTTTCAGAGTAATGAAGTAAAGTGTAGTTCCGGATTCTAATGCAAGAGGAGATAGTGTCACAATTGGACAATATAACTTATAACAAGACAGCGCAAACAAACTGAACTAATATATGTGTTTTACATTGAAACAAACCACACGCGTGTCCCCAATAGCATCGTTACTGTTGGTTTAAATCAGCATTCAAACCTAAATAAGTTCATTCCACATCTCTAGTCAGCCGGCTGATAGGAGAGTAAATCGAAAACGACTAAACAATTAAAAAACGGACTTATAATCACCATTTACCAAGATGGACCTACGAACACACCCTTTTCCTCTAACAAACTCCTTCCCTGAGATACTTGTGGGGGTGCAGTAGTATATACGGCCTCTTGAAGCAACAAGTATCCAACTAACATTCCTTCCCTTCTCTAATTGATCTACACGGGCATGGCCAGCGTCGGTACTGATCCAAAAACTGAGACCACCAGGAATTGCACATTGAGAATGATTCACTACTCCCAGGTGACATTCTGTTGGTTCTCTGTGCAATTTCAGCTGGTCTCGATCAATAACGAAGTAGCAAACCACGGGTGATCAATATGCTCATGCTCATGCTCATGCTCAAATATAATAAAATAGTATATTTATATATAAATAATTATGTATGTAGCCATTCCAAAAAAAAAACGATAAAGTGGGTCTCAGAATTTCGTGAAAATTGGTAGTTTTGTTCCTTATTACAAAATATTAGACATCTATATTTTTTTTTTGCATCAGGGTGACCATTTCTATGTTAAGGCGGTTTCAAAAATCGATTTTAAAAAAAAAAAAATTTGAAAATGACTTTTTTCAAGAAATCATAACTCGAATTGATGAATTGATTTCAAATGTTAAAACATCAAATGAACGATAGTTAAACATACCTTAAAGAAAAAATATGATGGCATTGAAAAATTGGAATTTTGTATTGTAAAACATTGATTGTATGTGTCTTTTGAGATTTCCATGGTGTCTGACTAGAGAGCGCTATATGATTTTGTATTTTTTCTTAAAAATTTAGACTGTTTTAGAGAATGTTTTTTCGTTTTGAGATATATTTTTTTGAAGTTATCAAGTTTTGGATGTTTGCACCATACTCTTATGCGACTAAACTATCACGTGTCTCCATTGATTTATGGTGACTGTAACTTAGTCATATTATCTATACGTATTTCAATGTCGGATTCTAGACTACCATGGATTTCTCATAGACTTGATTCAAATTTATAGATTGCTGTTGAGTATCATAAATTGTCACCGGGATTCGTAGAATTGTTAAAAAAAAACATGCATAGGGTATCGAATAGAGCATTAAGAAATTAAATTTGGAAAATGCATCTGTCACGGACAATACGACACCCCATATCGATTTTTATTTGGACTGTGATAAGACAATCTTATTGTTTGCAATTATACATGTGTGTAGTTTGAAATAAAACTCTGTTATTTTTTGCACACGTTTGAAAACGTTATTTTTTAGGTTCTGAAAGCAACCGCAGATGGGTGACCACTGCTTGCTGCACACTCACTCGTAATCCGATTCACAGATTTCGGTGAAATTTTACAGGATTCCGGTAGAAACATTACCAGAACTTGTCAAATTTTACCGAAATCCGTTAAATCGGACTACCGAACGTTAGCTGTTGAAATTTCGGTAAAAAAATACCGAATACTGTGAAATTTTCAAAGTGTGTAGGCAGGTACAAGTTGCACGGAAACAACAGGATAGTATAACTGGGACACAATGGCAGGGAATTTACTAGAGTGGAGGGGAGGTGATGACATTACACTCTTCGATCAGACAAACAAAGGAATTCGTAGATCGCTTGCATGTAGGGGAGATCACGCATTCCCAAAACATCTCTTACCTCGCGGGAGGGTTGTCTACCTCGGGCCACAAGGGTATTCAATAGTCGTGCTCTGGAGGCATCATTATCCGGGCAATACCAAACTGCGTGATCGATGTCATCATAACCGGTCCCGCACCTACATATGTTGCTATCGACGAGGTTAATTCTGTAGAGATGTGCGTCTAGCGAGTAGTGGTTGGACATAAGTCTTGACATCACACGAATGAAACCGCGACTTACATCCAGACCTTTGAACCACGGTCTCGACGAAACATTTGGAATAATGGAATGTAACCACCGCCCAAGAGAATTACTTGTCCAATCGTTTTGCCAACTTTGAAGAGAACTCTGACGTACTAATGGGAAAAATTCATCATGTGAAATTCTTCTTTCAAAAATCTCGCCTTCTTTTGCGCCCACCTTTGCTAGAGAGTCCGCTTTCTCATTGCCTGGAATTGAGCTATGGACCCATGCAAAGGTAATCCTAAATGATCTTTTGACCAATGCACATATCTGCTACCTTATTTTTGAAAGAAAGTAAGATGAGTGCTTCACTGTTTCCATCAACCGGGGCCTCAATAGAACTGAGACTATCCGAGAAGATGAAATAATGGTCTATGGGCATGCCGGAAATTATTCCCTATGTGAAATTTATTGCTGCCAGCTCAGCAACATATGCGGAACAAGGTTCCTGAAGTTTCCGGAAGGCAGATGAGTATTCATTGTAAACACCGAACCCAGTGGATCCATCAATGCGCCACCCATCGGTGAAAATTCTTCTATTGCAATTGACATCTTGGTGCTTTTTAATAAAAATAAATCGCCGTTCTAACGTCATCTAACGTAGAATTAATATAGCACGAAATATTTTTAAAATTATATTAATTATGCCCAATTTTTCGGGAAGTGTTAATTGTCTTCTTCCATTCGAAGAAATAGGCAGCTAAAGCGCATCGAGAGCTCCAAAAAGCGTACAGAGATGCTTTTTTAAGCGAAGCAACATGCCGTGATAGGTTCCGTCGGTTCAAAGACGATGCATTTGATGTTGCCGACCGTCCACATGAAGGAAGGCCAAAACCTTCGAAGACTTGGAATTAGAGACATGCTCGTGATCCGTGCCAAACGTTGCGATTTGGATCGACAGATTAGGATATTTTGAGATTGTTTCTCAAAATTCTTCCAAAAATCTTCCAAAAAAATTATTTTCAAATCACTCCATTCAGTGAGAATCTTGCAGGATTCACAGTAGAAAAACGCACCCAAAAATCAATTGGGAATCACTGTGTTACGGATGACGTAAAAAGAGGCACCATATTCACAGGAGAAATCGACGAATATCTTCCGAAATTTGACAATTTGACGATGACGATAAATAAAATGTAATGAAAGCAGGAATTGAATTCCGACAAATTGAATAAATAAAATTGTGCTTGCTGTCAAGATTAGAATATATATATATATATATATATATATATATATATATATATATATATATATATATATATATATATATATATATATATATATATATATATATATATATATATATATATATATATATATATATATATATATATATATATATATATATATATATATATATATATATATATATATATATATATATATATATATATATATATATATATATATATATATATATATATACAAGCTGAACCCGGTGCGTGCGCTGCTACGCTTGCAACTAAATAAAGGAAAATTTAATATAACTGGCACGTTTATTTTTTTTTCGAAATGAGTTTTTTTTTCTTGAATTAGCAGGGGTTCAAACTTCTATCAAAACATGTGCTTCGTACCCGAGAAATACACGTTTTGTGTTTAAGTAACCTGGATAATTCTCATTTTTGGTAGAAATTTGTGTTGCATTTGTATGGGAGCCCTCCCTTCCAGAGGGGGGTGGTTTCTCAAACCACCATACAATCATTGCCTTCAAAACCCACCACATGCCAAATTTGGTTCCATTTGCTTGATTTGTTCTCGAACCATCACATTGGGCTCATCGATTATAATAAAAACTTGAGTTTCATTTGTTTGAAGCCCCTCCCCCCCTTCTTCAGAGAGGGGAGGGGTGTTGAACTACTATAGAAACATTCTTGCCTTCAAAACCCCCCACATGCCAAATTTGATTCAATTTGCTTGATTAGTTCTCGGGTTATGATGAAATTTGTGTCTCATTTGTATGAGAGCGCCCCTTCCTGAGAGAGAAGGGGTCTCAAACAATTATAAGAACCTTTCCCAGCCCCAAAACCCCTTCATATAAATTTTCACGTTGGTCGGTTCAGAACTTTCCGAGTCTATAACGGTCTGACAGACAGACAGACAGAAATTCATTTTTATGTATATAGAAATCTAGCCTCCGAAAAAACCCCCATATGCTAAAAGTGGTTTCATTTACTTGATTAGTTCTCGAGTTATGCAGAAATTTGCTTTTTATTTGTATGGGAGCCCCCCCCCCTTCAAAATGGGGAGGGGTATTGAACTGCCATAGAAACATTTCTTGCCTCCAAAAACCACAAAATGCCAAATGCCAAATTTGGTTTCATTTGCTTCATTGGCTCTCGAGTTATGCTAAAAATTATGTTTGTTTATTTTTATGGGACTCTCCCCTTCCAGAAGGCGTAGGGGTCTCAAACCACATTAAAAACATTTATTTCTCTCAGAAACCTCCACATGCCAAATTTTGTTCCATTTGCTTTAATTTTTATCGAGTTATGCAGAAATTCGTATATCATTTGTATGAGAGACTCCTCTTTCAGTGAGCGGAGGAGTCTCAAATCACAATAGAATCATATTTTGCCTTCGAAAACCCCCACCTGCCAAATGTGGTTCCATTTACTTGATTAGTTCTCGAGTTATGCAGAAATTTGTGTTGGATTTGTTTGTAAACTCCCCTCCCTCCCCCTTCCAGATGGCGGAGCAGTCTCAAAGTTCCATAGAAACATTTCTCTCCTCCAAAAACCTCCACATGCCAAATTTGGTTCCATATGCTTGATTAGTTCTCGAGTTATGCACAAATTTGTGTTTTATTAGTATGAGAGCCCCCCTCTTACAGCGGGTGGAGGGGTCTTGAGTTACCTTAGAAACATTTCTTGCCTTCAAAAACCTCTACCTGCCAAATTTGGTTCCATTTACTTGATTAGTTCTCGAGTTATGCAGAAACTTGTGTTTCATTTGTATGGGAGCCTCCCTTTATAGAGAGGGGAGGGGTCTCAAACTAACATAAAAACATTTCTTGCCTCCAAAAACTTCCGCATGCTAAATTTGGGTTTCTTTGCTTGATCAGTTCTCGAGTTATACAGAAATATGTATTTAATTTGTATGGGAGCCTCCCTTTCTAGAGAGGGGAGGGGTCTCAAACTACCATAAAAACATTTTTTGTCTCCAAAAACTTCCGCATGCTAAATTTGGGTTTCTTTGCTTGATCAGTTCTCGAGTTATACAGAAATATGTATTTCATTTGTATGGGAGCCTCCCTTTATAGAGAGGGGAGGGGTCTCAAACTACCATAAAAACATTTCTTGCCTTCAAAAACTCCCGCATGCCGAATTTGGGTTTCTTTGCTTGATCAGTTCTCGAGTTATACAGAAATATGTGTTTCATTTGTATGGGAGCCTCCCTTTCTAGAGAGGGGAGGGGTCTCAATCTATATATCTATATATATAAAAATGAATTTGTGATAAGGGAGGCTCCCATACAAATGAAATACATATTTCTGTATAACTCGAGAACTGATCAAGCAAAGAAACCCAAATTCGGCATGCGGAAGTTTTTGGAGGCAAGAAATGTTTCTATGGTCGTTTGAGACCCCTCCCCTCTCTAGAAAGGGAGGCTCCCATACAAATTAAATACATATTTCTGTATAACTCGAGAACTGATCAAGCAAAGAAACCCAAATTTAGCATGCGGAAGTTTTTGGAGGCAAGAAATGTTTTTATGTTAGTTTGAGACCCCTCCCCTCTCTATAAAGGGAGGCTCCCATACAAATGAAACACAAGTTTCTGCATAACTCGAGAACTAATCAAGTAAATGGAACCAAATTTGGCAGGTAGAGGTTTTTGAAGGCAAGAAATGTTTCTAAGGTAACTCAAGACCCCTCCACCCACTGTAAGAGGGGGGCTCTCATACTAATAAAACACAAATTTGTGCATAACTCGAGAACTAATCAAGCATATGGAACCAAATTTGGCATGTGGAGGTTTTTGGAGGAGAGAAATGTTTCTATGGAACTTTGAGACTGCTCCGCCATCTGGAAGGGGGAGGGAGGGGAGTTTACAAACAAATCCAACACAAATTTCTGCATAACTCGAGAACTAATCAAGTAAATGGAACCACATTTGGCAGGTGGGGGTTTTCGAAGGCAAAATATGATTCTATTGTGATTTGAGACTCCTCCGCTCACTGAAAGAGGAGTCTCTCATACAAATGAAATACGAATTTCTGCATAACTCGATAAAAATTAAAGCAAATGGAACAAAATTTGGCATGTGGAGGTTTTTGAGAGAAATGAATGTTTTTAATGTGGTTTGAGACCCCTACGCCTTCTGGAAGGGGAGACTCCCATAAAAATAAACAAACATAATTTTTAGCATAACTCGAGAGCCAATGAAGCAAATGAAACCAAATTTGGCATTTGGCATTTTGTGGTTTTTGAAGGCAAGAAATGTTTCTATGGCAGTTCAATACCCCTCCCCATTTTGAAGGGGGGGGGGGGCTCCCATACAAATAAAAAGCAAATTTCTGCATAACTCGAGAACTAATCAAGTAAATGAAACCACTTTTAGCATATGGGGGTTTTTTCGGAGGCTAGATTTCTATATACATAAAAATGAATTTCTGTCTGTCTGTCTGTCAGACCGTTATAGACTCGGAAAGTTCTGAACCGACCAACGTGAAAATTTATATGAAGGGGTTTTGGGGCTGGGAAAGGTTCTTATAATTGTTTGAGACCCCTTCTCTCTCAGGAAGGGGCGCTCTCATACAAATGAGACACAAATTTCATCATAACCCGAGAACTAATCAAGCAAATTGAATCAAATTTGGCATGTGGGGGGTTTTGAAGGCATAAATGTTTCTATAGTAGTTCAAGACCCCTCCCCTCTCTGAAGAAGGAGGGGAGGGGCTTCAAACAAATGAAACTCAAATTTTTATTATAATCGATGAGCCCAATGTGATGGTTCGAGAACAAATCAAGCAAATGGAACCAAATTTGGCATGTGGTGGGTTTTGAAGGCAATGATTGTATGGTGGTTTGAGAAACCACCCCCCTCTGGAAGGGAGGGCTCCCATACAAATGCAACACAAATTTCTACCAAAAATGAGAATTATCCAGGTTACTTAAACACAAAACGTGTATTTCTCGGGTACGAAGCATGTTTTGATAGAAGTTTGAACCCCTGCTAATTCAAGAAAAAAAAAACTCATTTCGAAATAAAAATAAACGTGCCAGTTATATTAAATTTTCCTTTATTTAGTTGCAAGCGTAGCAGCGCACGCACCGGGTTCAGCTAGTCTACCATTAAAACCTTCTTTGCTTTCAAAAACTCACACATGCTAAATTTGGTTTCTTTTGCTTGATTAGTTCTCGAGTTGTGTAGAAATATGTGTTTCATTTGTATGGGAGCCCCCCCTTTCAGAAGAGGGAGGGGTCTCTTACTATCTTAAGAACCTTCCCCGGCCCCAAAAACCCCTGCATACAAATTTTCACGCTGATCGGTTCAGTAGTCTCCGCGCCTATTAGGCACAGACAGACAGACAGACAGACAGACAGACAGACAGACAGACAGAAATCCATTTTTATATATATAGATATATATATATATATATATGTATATATATATATATATATATATATATATATATATATATATATATATATATATATATATATATATATATATATATATATATATATATATATATATATATATATATATATATATATATATATATATATATATATATATATATATATATATATATATATATATATATATATATATATATATATATATATATATATATATATATATATATATATATATATATATATATATATATATATATATATATATATATATATATATATATATATATATATATATATATATATATATATATATATATATATATATATATATATATATATATATATATATATATATATATATATATATATATATATATATATATATATATTTACATATATATATATATTTCTATATATATATATATATATATATATATATATATATATATATATAAATATATATATATACATATGTATATATATACATATCTATATCTATATAAAGGGTGTCCACGATTAAATTGCCACACACAAAATTGATTCGCAAAATTCGAGTTTTCATCCGATTGCCATCAAATTTTCAGTGATTGAGAAATAACTAATAAACTTCATTTTACCATTTTACTCGTATTTTATTTACAGTCCTTACGCAAATGCCCGCACCTTGGCCTTAACCCCGGCCATAAGATTCTGCACAACCTGTGAATCAACCGTTTTTTGCATGTAAACCCATACTTTCTTCAGTTCCTCGACTGTCTTCACTACCTTAGGTCGTTTAAGAAGGTGCTGCTTCATAATCGCCCAGTACTTCTCGATGGGGCGGAGCTCCGGAGTGTTGGGAGGGTTGAACATTTTCGGCATGAAATTGACCGTATTGTCCGCATACCACTTCAGCACGTCCTTGGAGTAGTGGCATGAGGCCAAATCCGGCCAGAAGATTGTTGGGACGTTGTGGGCCTTCAGGAGAGGAAGCAGCCGCTTCTGGAGGCACTCTTTTATGTACACCTGTCCGTTCATCGTGTCCTGGGTCACGAAAGGTGCAATCCGCTTCCCGCACGTGCAGATGGCTTGCCAAACCAGGAATTTCTTCGCAAATTTGGACATCTTCTGAGTGCGGACATGCTCCGGAACGCTGAACTTATCCTTGGCCGTGAAAAACAGGTTGCCGGGGATCTGTTTGAAGTCGGCCTTCACATATGTTTCGTCGTCCATGATTCAGCATTCAACTTTCGTCAGCATGTTGAGGTACAACTTCCTGGCACGGGTTTTGGCGGACTTGTTCTGCTTCTCGTCGCGATTAGGGGCCTTTTGTACCTTGAACGTTCGAAGCCCAGCCTTAGTTTTGGCCTTCTGGACAAAACTTCGGCTTAGGTGCAGCTTCTTAGCCACATTCCGAACGGAGGCGTTCGGATTTCGGTTGAAGGCCCCAACTACGCGGTTGTGATTTTTGGTGTTGTACGGAATACTTTTTCCTTCACTTCTGGACTTCCGATCGGTGGTCAACCGTTCCTCGAACCGCTTAATCACTCGCGACACCGTGGAATTCGCGATTCACAACGTTTTAGCGATGGAACGATGCGAGAGATCCTTGTTCTCGTGATGAATGCGCAAGATTTTATCACGCACGAGCTGTTCTTTCGACTCGATTTCCGCGAGTTTTGATCACAGGATTTTAAAACTTGAAGGATATAAAAAATACACTATAAAAAAAACCCACCCAAATTTTAATTAAAATCCACCCAACGGAACAAAAGTTAAAGCATTTTTTTGGGGGGGGCATTTTGGGCGGGGATTATATTTATATATATATATATATATATATATATATATATATATATATATATATATATATATATATATATAAAATATAAATATATATATATATATATATATATATATATATATATATATATATATATATATATATATATATATATATATATATATATATATATATATATTATATATATATATATATATATATATATATATATATATATATATATATATATATATATATATATATATATATATATATATATATATATATATATATATATATATATATATATATATATATATATATATATATATATATATATATATATATATATATATATATATATATATATATATATATATATATATATATATATATATATATATATATATATATATATATATATATATATATATATATATATATATATATATATATATATATATATACAGGGTGTTCGGTTCCTTAGTGCAAATATTTTAAGGAGCGATAGAAGATCATATTTGAAGAAAAAAATTGTTCTACGCATATGATCAAATCTCAAAAACCACGGAGTTATTAAACTTTTTCTGTTTTGGTCTATGCTTGCCATAAATTGGCTCTAACTCTAAAACTATGCCATCAAACACAAAACTGTTACCTTCATCGGATAGTTTGGTAAATTTCCAACTTAATAGCGTCCTTTTTACTTTCAGTAAGTTGCATTTAGACACATTTCAGGGATAAACGAATCTAAAACTTTTGTTTTTCTACGGATTTTCCCTTATTATTTCAAAAAATACGTAATAAAGTTTATTGTTTTGTCTAACCAAAAGATGCCTCTCAAACCGCTCTACAACTCTTTAGTTGACACAAACTTTCTATCTTGTTTAGTTTTGTCGCAAATTTGTACTAAACACATCTGGTTGGGTCGTTAATCAACGGTTACGTAAAACACGAATTCAACCCACCGTGCGTTGCTGTTGACGTCTGTTTGCAGCGCGCATAGCACACTTGATTGCCACGTGGAGTGACGGTATGGAAGAAGAAAAATCTAAACAGAAACTTACAGCTGGCAGAAAACAAACATGTATTCTCCAGAAAAGCTGGCGGATATTCATCTCTGTCAACGACTGTGTGGCAACGACAGCCCAACAAGAATATGGACGCAGATTTCCCAACCGTCGACTGCCAAACGCAAGTATGTAAAAATAATACAAGTATGTAAGATGTTTAGTTTGTAAACATTACGTTGAGACAGGAACCTTCACGTTTACACACCGCCGGTTCCGGAATGGAACGTTATTTTGGACTGCAACTCAAGCCGACCAGCCCCGCCGGTCGCTGACGCCGGCCATGGAGGAGAGAATTTTAAGAACTGTGAGAAACGATCCCAAAACCAGTACAAGGCGAGTTGCAGCTCAGTTACCGGTCTCTCACTGGACCGTATGGAACGTTTTAAACAAAGAGAATATGCATCCGTTTCATACGCTGCAAGTTCAGGAGCTTCTGGAAAGAGATAAACCACTCCGGCTTGAGTTCAGCAGGATTATGACAGCGAAAAGGGATGAGGATGCATTTTTCTCGAAAAGCATCCTTTGGACGGACGAGTGCACCTTTACCCGTGCAGGATACTTCAATACCCACAATGACCACACGTGGGCAATTGAAAACCCAAGAGTGGTCAAAGAAACAAGAACACAGTACCGGTTTTCCGTTAATGTATGGGCCGGTATAATTGACCGACAGCTCATCGGGCCGTACATTATCGAAGGTTCGCTAAACAGTGTGAAGTATTTGGAATTTTTAGAGAACGAGCTTCCAATCTTGCTGGAGGATGTCCCACTTGCTGTGAGACGGCGCTTGGTGTTTCAACAGGACGGAGCCCCACCTCATTCCACAAATGCGGTAAGACATTTTCTGAACGCCAACTATCGGGAACCGTGGATTGGACGGAATGGGCCGATTCCTTGGCCCCCAAGGAGTCCGGATTTGACTCCCATGGACTTCTTTTTATGAAGGTGCATGAAGGAAGAGGTGTATTCGGTGACAATCAATACTTGCGAACAGCTAATTGACCGAATTTTTATTGCTGCCCGAAAGATACAAGAGAAAATGAATAATATTAACCTTGTGGAAGAGACCGGAAGGAGGATCATGTACTGCATCCAAGAAAATGGAGGACACATTGAGCAACTATTGAAATGAATTTATGAAAGAAACGAAGATAAGTGTTTTAATTTGAATAATCATTGGAAAATACCTAATTAGTTCAATGAACAAGTTCAATGTACAATGGTATCGAGAAAAAAAGGACATTTTAAATTTTCATCATGCGTTCAATTGAACCGTCCGCAGCATTGTTTTTTTTTGTCACACTTTTCATACCGTCACTCCACGTGGCGATCAAGTGTGCTATGCGCGCTGCAAACAGACGTCAACAGCAACGCACGGTGGGTTGAATTCGTGTTTTACGTAACCGTTGATTAACGACCCAACCAGATGTGTTTAGTACAAATTTGCGACAAAACTAAACAAGATAGAACGCTGATGACAAAAAGAGAGTTGTAGAACGGTTTAAGAGGCATCTTTTGGTTAGACAAAACAATAAACTTTATTACGTATTTTTTGAAATAATAAGGGAAAATCCGTAGAAAAACAAAAGTTTTAGATTCGTTTATCCCTGAAATGGGTCTAAATGCAACTTACTGAAAGTAAAAAGGACGCTATTAAGTAGGAAATTTACCAAACTATTCGATGAAGGTAACAGTTTTGTGTTTGATGGCATAGTTATAGAGTTAGAGCAAATTTTTGGCAAGCATAGATCAAAACAGAAAAAGTTTAATAACTCCGTGGTTTTTGAGATTTGATCATATGCGTAGAACAATTTTTTTCTTCAAATATGATCTTCTATCGCTCCTTAAAATATTTGCACTAAGGAACCGAACACCCTGTATATATATACAGCGATTCCACGGGAAAAGAATAGAGTTGAAAAAAAAAATTCTCCGAATTTGCTCAAAATCGCTTGGTATGTTCTTCATCGAAAATAATAAGACCCGTAGTTTTTTTTTTTTTTTATTAGGATGACCATGTTCGATATAGGGTTACCAGAAAAATCGACTTTTTTCAAAAAAAAATATTTGTAGAAAATCATAACTTCTGAACCACTGGGTCGATTTGCAATGTCTTTCTATGAGTAGAAAGCTCATTACTTTGAATTTTTATTAAAAATATTCATTAAAATAAATAATGATTTTAAATTTGCTAAAATGGTCAAAGTATTTGTTTTTTATGATTTTCAAAATGTTGGACCACAACGACTATTTATTTTTATATATTTTTATCAAAACTCAAACATTTTTACATAACATATCAAAAAATCTCAAAAGTTCATCAAGCCGTTTTTGAGTTAATTTTTTTTTGAAAATTTCAAGTTTTTTGCCCATACACACATGGAATGAGCATCATTTTCCAAATTTGGCAACAAGCGCTGTCTGAGAGAATCTTGGTGGGTCGGAATTGGCCACAGGGTCGGGATTGGACCAGGCTCCGCTATATTGAGGAATTGGAGCTCAAATCTCAAAGCTTTAGACTACAAGCAAGGGTTTTCTCAGATTACCTTCAATTAAAACTCAGCATTTAATTTGATTATTTAATGATTTTGATTTTGCATAATAAATCAAAAAAAATATTACATAGCAAAATTCTTACAATTTAACGCACTTTTCTTCATCTGAAAACGAAAACCGTTTCACGATAATGTAATTTTCACTTTGTGGCTTAAAGTAATAAAACGATTGTGTCCCAGAGATTTGTTTTACACGAGTATAACGGTTCTTTATTTTCTTTTCCATTGCATTGTAATCTTTTTCCGAGAAAAACTCGTAATATATTTTAGAATCTACTTTAGAAACAGCCCAAGAGTAAAGTTCGTATGCAGTTGTAATATGATGGCCTTGTAAACTTGCTTTTGAAGCGTTTCGCTTTAGAACACCTCCTAAAGCGTCACAAGGCCCTTTTCCATGGCAAGTGACAAAAAAGTTCCACTCTGCATTAAGACCGAAGTCCTTGTACATGTGGCACAAATTGAAAGCAGTCATCTTATTTTTGTATTGACTGCCTGATCCATCAGAAAAAAAATGGATATTTTTCAGGTGAGGTTGCTTTTTTTTTAATGAAATTCACACAATTTGTTATAAACAGCCGAACGGCAACATGGTTATTTTTAGTAAATTCTGCGATTGCTATAAAGCTTGTAAAATTTAAATTTTGTGCTTCATCCTTATAATATATGGCAAAAGGATGGATTGTGCATTGAGCGTTTGCTCAATGAAAACCTTGTATAGCGTCCTGAATAACAAAAGAGTAATTTTCAGAGAAGTCGGCAATTATAATGCAGTCAGTTGGTTCCAAATTAATTTTTAGTTGTTTTAAGTAGTTACCTTGTTGCGCTGCAATAAAATTATGCGGAGATAATTCGCTTAATTTTTCTAAAAATGTTTCCACAAATTCTTCTGCATCCATTCGCATTGAATTTAGATGACAACGATCTGTTTGCTTCCATTGCTTAAATTCTAAGGAATCGATATTTTCAAGAAAATTCATCATGTCATTCTCCAGTGTCTGCGTACCCAGGCAATGATCACAAGCTTTCAACCAACATTTCTCGGTAGGATTTTCACATAGTATTTTAAAAAACAAGTCATGATACGTTTTTAAATGGTTAGGAATAAGTTTCTTATCCTTAAGGGTTTTAAACATTAATTTAACATTCTGATGATAAATGCATACGCAGACAGTATGCGTTCCACTTGAACCAGCCAGAATACAATTTTTTGGGCGGCTGCTGGAAAACATTGAAAATCCAATTTTAAAAGTAGGATATTGCTCTTTGAAAATCAAATAAATTTCTCGAAGGTTACATAAAAGTAACCTGCGCTGAACATGCACTTTTTCTTCTGCCATATTTTCAATAACGAAATCCCTTTTCCCAGGACATGCTCTGCTTATCCCGTCACTATTATAAAAGTCCCTAACTACAGTTAGAGTATCATCGCTCAAAGATAACATATTTACTCTGGTCTCCGGTGTGCTCATAAAACCTTTTTCAATCTGTAATTCCTTTGCACGTTGAGCAGTTCGTTGCGAAACACCGAATTCTTGCATAATTTTGTATGCAGTCCAGGATTTGGGGAGAGAAGTTAGAATCCTATATCGATCGTTTCTGTCAGATGTTTCATCAAATTTTGCCTTCATCTGTTGAAGAATTTCCTGTCCGTCTCCGGGTTTCTGGGCAGCAGCGCTACCAATTGATTCAGCACTCGTTGATTCCAAAGAAAACAAAGATTCTGAAAACAAGATGGAAAAATATCACAATTAGTTAGGAACATTTTTATTTGTATAATGTAATACAGATTGTATTCGATTATTTGAAGTATGATAGGCAACTGCTCTACAAATTGAGCTACCAGGTCGGATTAGGTAAGATTATACGGAACTGATATTTTTTTTTCAATTTTCTGAATAATCGAGTACAACTTGTATAACGTAGCAAATCATGACGTCTGAATAAACAAGAAGAAGAGATTATTCTACTTACCAACACTAGGAACAGCGTCAATTTCCGATGATCTAGCGGCATTGGGATCGATTATTTCGAAACCACCATTATTGATGTTTGCTGGTGCGGCGAAATTGTTCACTCTAGATGGTCCGGCCACGGCGAAATTAGTGGTGCCTGATGGTCCGGCAACGGCGAGATCATCAAGTTTCGATGGTTCAGAAACGGTGAGTTCTTGATTTCCACATTCTAGATTAACTGCACTTGGAGTTGCTGGCTCGTTTTCTTTCTTGATAAAGCGATAAAGTCTGCAATAGCAGGTATTACAAATGTAGGAACAGCTTTTATCCAATTTTATTCTCCTTTCCGCTGCATAACCATATAGTTTAGGAGTAACTTTCTTGTAACTATTACTCCAAACATGGCAATTTGAGCATTCGTGCTTCATTGTATTAAACGTTTAAAATTAACACTTCATTTGATCACTTTTTAAAAATAAAAAATAAAACATTGAAACACTTTTCTTAAATTTTTGCTAGTACACGCGAGCAAATTCCTTTTAATTCTACTGGAAGCTTACTTACAGACTTCGAGTGCTCGACTTGAAGGGAACATCACAGTAGGTCTAGTATTTATAGTAGGTTTGTTGGTACCGCAGTGTGTGAGGTAGGGGAGGTACTTGAGTGTGTTTATGTGTTTGTTTGTTACCTAAAATGTTGTTTGATACCAACAAGGTTATTCATTATTACTTCGTTTGAAGGTAGTCAAATTGGTGTTGTGTTGTTTAGTTAGTTGTTTTTGTGATGAAGGTATAAATTTAAACAGCCACGAATAACCGTTTCCTTGACCCTTGCTAAGCAAGTTTTTGGGATTTTGTTTGTGGATTACTATGCTTTCCGCTACATTTAGTTTCGTTGAATATATGTTCAGCTACTTTTGATTTAAAATAAAATAACTACAATGAAATAATTCCCGCAGTTATTTTGAATTGATGGAAAATGATGCTCATTCCATGTGTGTATGGGAAAAAAAATTTCAAAAAAATATAGCTCAAAAACGGCTCGATGAACATTTAAGATTTTTTGATATGTTATGTAAAAATGTTTGAGTTTTGATAAAAAAATATAAAAATAAATAGTCGTGGTCCAACATTTCTAAAATCATAAAAAATAAACACTTTGACCATTTTAGCAAATTTAAGTACATTAATTATTTTAATCAATATTTTTAATAAAAACAAGAAACAATGAGCTTTCTATTCACAGAAAGACATTGCAAATCGACCCAGTGGTTCAGAAGTAATGATTTTTTTTAAATAATTTTTTTTGAAAAATGTCGATTTTTCTGGTAACCCTATATCGAACATGGTCATCCTAATAAAAAAATTAAAAACTACGGGTCTTATTATTTTCGATGAAAAACATACCAAGCGATTTTGAGCAAAATCGGACAACTTTTTTTTTCAACTCTATTCTCTTCCCGTGGAATCCCGTAATATATATATATATATATATATATATATATATATATATATATATATATATATATATATATATATATATATATATATATATATATATATATATATATATATATATATATATATATATATATATATATATATATATATATATATATATATATATATATATATATATATATATATATATATATATATATATATATATATATATATATATATATATATATATATATATATATATATATATATATATATATATATATATATATATATATATATATATATATATATATATATATATATATATATATATATATATATATATATATATATATATATATATATATATATATATATATATATATATATATATATATATATTTATATATATATATATATATATATATATATATATATATATATATATATATATATATATATATATATATATATATATATATGTATGTTAATATTTTTTATAATCAGTTCGTTTGTTTGTTAGGCTCAGGCGTGTGTAACACTTTGCGGAGCCGATATTTTAATTAACAGTGTTTAATTTTTCTTATTTTGTTAAGTGGGGTGCCTATTCATCGTGGCTGGCTCGAGGCTAGGCAGGTGACTATTTTCAGGTATTAATGGACTAATACTAATATATATATCTACCAAATCCTCGGTCCCTGGTCCCTTTCAGGAACTAAGCCACAGATGGGTGACCACAGCTTGCTGGGCAGGTACAAGTAGGACGGGAACAAAAGGATAATATAACTGGGACAGGCAGGCAATTTACTAGAGTGTAAGGGAGGGGGACATTACACTCTTAGATCAGACAAACAAAGGAATTCGTAAATCGCTTGCATGTAGGGGAGATCACGCATTCCCAAAACATCTCTTACCTCGCGGAAGGGTTTCTACCTCGGACCACAAGGATATCCAATAGTCGTGCTCTGGAGGCATCATTATCCGTGCAATGGCAAACCGAGTAGTGGTTGAACATAAGTCTTGACATCACACCACATTGAACCACAATCTCGACAAAACATTTGGAATAATGGAATGTAACCACCGCCCAAGAGAATTACTTGTCCAATCGTTTTGCCAACTTTGAAGAGAACTCTGACGTACTAATGAGAAAAATTCATCATGTGAAATTCTTCTTTAACAAATCTCGCCTTCTTGTGTGCCCACCTTTGCTAGAGAGTCCGCCTTCTCATTGCCTGGAATTGAGCAATATGAGGGGACCCATACAAAGGTAATCCTAAATGATCTTTTGACCAACGCACACATATTTTCCCTTATTTTTTGAAGAAAGTAAGATGAGTGCTTCACTGTTTTCTTCGACGAGAGGGCCTCAATAGAACTAAGATTATCCGAGAAGATGAAATAATGGTCTATGGGCATGTCGGAAATTATCCCCAATGTCAAATTAATTGCTGCCAGCTCAGCAACATATACGGAACAAGGTTCCTGAAGTTTCCGGAAGGCAGATGAGTATTCATTGTAAACACCAGTGGATCCATCAATGCGCGACCCATCAGTGAAAATTCTTCTATTGCAATTGAAATGTTGGTACTTTTCAATGAAAATATGGGGAATTAAAATAGGTCGAGGTTGACCTGGAACTCCTTGAATAACCTGTTTCATGGAGAGATCATAAGCAATCGAGAAACTGTGATAAGTGAAGCGTACACTAAGAGAGTTATAGCATGGAAGACTAATATCGGATGACATATAGTTAATATAGATTCGCAAGAATCTAGACTGGGTACTCAATTCGAGCATTTCTTCAATCACAAGGTTGTTACTGATTCCACACTTGATTAGTATTCTAGATGACAGCTCCCAGAAGCGGTACTGTGAGGGTCTTACTCCTGCCAGAACCTCCAGGCTCATATTATGCGTTGAATGCATTCAGCCAAGGCCAATACGTAGACAACGATATTGAATGCGTTCCAAATTCATGAGGTGGCTGTTTCTTGCCGAGAGGAAGCAAAAAGAGCCATATTCGAGAACTGAAAGAATAGTTGTTTTATAGAGTTTAATAAAGTCTTCCGGCTGAGCACCCCACCATGTCCCGGAAATTGATCTTAGAAAATTGATCCTTTGTTGACATTTCTGTTTTAAATACGCAATGTGATTACTCCAAATGCAGTTTGAATCAAATATGACTATTTAAAGGTCAAAGATTGGGTAATGTCTCTTCCCAATAGCTTAAGACGCAGTTGGGCTGGGAACCACTTTCTAGTAAACACTACCAAAACTCGATCCCCAAATTTCTGGCCCAGATGGACAGATTATCTAGGGAATTTTGCAATGGTCTCTGCAAGATTTCTGCACGTGGACCTCTAAAGGAGATCACAGCATCGTCTGCAAGTTGTCTTAGCGTGCATCTATTTTCCAAGCAGTTATCAATATCTTTAACATAAAAGTTAAAAAGCAAGGGACTTAAACATGAGCCTTGGGGTAGGCCCATGTAGCTAATTCTGACTGGTCTGTTTTTTGGAGACTATTTGTGATTGAGATAATAATTGGTAAGTGATCACAACCATGGGGATCATTGATTACCTTCCACAGACAATCTAATGATAGTGAATTAGAGCACAAAGATATGTCAAGTCGACTCGCCCTGGCAGGAGGTTTTGCTATTCGTGTCGCTTCCTCAGTGTTCAAGATGGTCAAGTGGAGATCGTCGCATAAGTCATAGAAAATACCCGCTCTGTTGTCATCGTATTGTTCGCCCCAAGCAGAACCGTGGGAGAATAAGAACTGGAGATGGAAGTAATGTAATTGAACTCCAAAGTTGACGGCGGCTTATTGATGCCCTCGGATGGACATAGACGGAAGCTATGCAAAGATCTTTATTCTTAACATTTATTTGGCAAGCGACGATTTCAATGCCTGATATTATTGGGAGTGAGATTTTATAGAAGGGGTAACACTTTTTGATCCCCTAAAGTACGCCACCATACAAATCATCTCGGTCCAGGCGAATAATGTTAAAATCGTGGAAGTTTAATTCATCTTCAGATGAAAGCCATGTTTCACAGAGAGCAAATACATCACAATCAGAATTGTGAATCAAATATTTGTCTATATTTGATGAGTCTAATTTAGGTATTATACTACAACAGTTCCATTGTAATACGGTGATCATATCTTGCTCCTCACTCGACGAATTATTCATCGAAAGATATGAATTCACCCATGAGGGGCCATGATACAGTCAATTGCTTAAAGTAGTTTCCAACTATAGGAATAAGCAGGTCAATAAGTCCTCAGAGCGGTGTAGCTTACGAGAGACCAAGAGCATTTAAACTGTTATCCACAATGTCCTTAAAATTAATTTTACCTCGCTTGGACGGGATACTCTTAGAATTGCGAGAAGACGTAGTTCTTGGTTTTGGCAACCTCTTATGGTTACTGTTATTAGGTAGCGGCGAGATGGTATAGCTACAGCTGTTAACGGATGCATCAGCTATTACCGGTTTATTCGGTTTGATATTTGTGTATATATAAATGTATATATATATACATATATATATATATATATATATATATATATATATATATATATATATATATATATATATATATATATATATATATATATATATATATATATATATATATATATATATATATATATATATATATATATATATATATATATATATATATATATATATATATATATATATATATATATATATATATATATATATATATATATATATATATATATATATATATATATATATATATATATATATATATATATATATATATATATATATATATATATATATATATTGTGGAGATTCCACCTCCTTAGTCACACACACACCTCCTTAGACCCCTACGTGTAAATTATTCGCGTGAATTTTTTTCCCGTGTCACACACACGTACGCAACAAAGCAGTTTGACGTTTCATTTTTTTCTCATCGCCAGCCAGCACTGAAGGCACTTTGTGTAAACAAAAACATTAGAATTTGCTTGTAACATCGAAAATCGATTAGTGTGTGTGCACGCAAGAAATTTTTGTCCCGAATAAAGTTGCGTCGGAATCTACAAATCGTTGAGACGGGAAATATTTATATATATATATATATATATATATATATATATATATATATATATATATATATATATATATATATATATATATATATATATATATATATATATATATATATATATATATATATATATATATATATATATATATATATATATATATATATATATATATATATATATATATATATATATATATATATATATATATATATATATATTATATATGTTTATATTTATTATATATATATATATATATATATATATATATATATATATATATATATATATATATATATATATATATATATATATATATATATTTATATATTTATATATATATATATATGTGGTTATTGATTTGCAATACAAGTGGATTGTTTTCAACCGCCAAAATCCAGCCGAGCGTTCCTTAAGGGAAGCAGACATTCCCGGCCGAGTCCGACGGATGGGCTGTACATCTTCTTCTTCTTCTTTAGCATTTCAAGCATATTGCTTGCTCTCAACTTAGTGTTCTAAATGCACTTTCCACAGTTATTAATTAAGAGCTTTCGATGCAAAGTACCATTTTTGCATTAGTATGATTGTGTGGCAAGTATAATCATACGCTATGCCCAGGGAGTCGAGAAATTTTCCTGTTACGAAAAATTCCTAGACCAGACCGGGAATCGAACCCAGCCACCTCCAGCATGGCGTTGCTTTGTAGTCGCGCCTTTATCGACTGAGCTAAGGGGGGATGGGCTGTACATCACCAGCCGATACCGTCGTCACACACCTGAGAAACAAAGGGTATCATCAACAGCATTCTCGCAGCAGTGACGGTCATGGCCCCATTCACAGCTGGTCAGCAACCGGTGCTTTGTCGCCGTCTACAACAGCAGACGGAGCCTCATCGAAAAACACAACAGCAGCATAAGGGCACGTAGCACATTTTTGTTGATGGTTTTGTTCCAACTCGTCTGTTAGTGGCAGTGCTGAGCTCCATCACGGTACTGACAGAGTTAGAATTGACAAATGAGATTCTTGCAAATAACAATCAAGGCAACAGAAGAGCCTCTCTCTATCTCGAACTACTCATCAACACGAAATAACAACCGAGAGATATTTTTCTCCCGCGATCTGAATGATAATATTTTACTGAATTCTACATTTTTGCATAAACATTTTTTTTTTTAATCAGTTTAACCCTTATGTGTTCGACAAAAAAAAACACTTATAAGTGATCGACAGGGTACCCGCGTACTCACCAAATTCAAATGATAACTCTGGCTATTATTGACCGATCTTAATTCTTTTGGCAACTTTAGATACAAAAACACATTCGCTTCAGGGACATTATCAGCAATGACCATTTGAATTGATCTGGTTCCCTTAAACCCGGATTTGAATTTCCGGGAATGGATGTCAAAATCTTTGGAATAATTTTTAAAAATTTTTTTTCTTTTGTTGTGGGGTTATGGGGTTTTTTTTTGCGGGGGCGGTTTTGTGAAAGGTGGTGGGGGGGCCGAAAAATTTTTTAAAAAAAACCCGGTGGATGGGGGTGTGAAATTATTAAAATTTTTTTGTTGGGTATTTTTTTACGTTTAGTTTGCTTTTTTTTTATTTTTTTTGGGGGGTGTTTTTCCGGGAGGGGTTTTTTTTTGGGCTCCTCTTGTGGTTTTTTTTTTTTGGAGAGGGACTCGGTGTATATGTGTTTATTTATATTTATTTTTTCTTTGGAGGTTTGTTTTTTTCTTTTTGTTGTTTTTTGATTTTTTGTTGTTGGTCCTGTCTTTCCGGGAGGGGGCCGGGGGGGCCTCGGGTGGCAATGAATATTTTGTTGATGATGATGATGATGATGATGTAATACTACCATCTATTGCAGCAAGGAAACTTTCCATAGCAGTGGAATAATCTGAAAAACGATTTGATCAGGATTCTATTATTGTTTGTGATCATCAAGCTCCTGTATAAAGGGCCAAAAACGTTTGGGCGGGCCCGTAAGCAGAGACACTTACGCGAAACCCGCGAATATAGGGAAGAGAATCTCCTTCCAAAAGCAAGTTCACACTCACAGCACTAGAATCGAGCCCTCGATTGACAGAATAAACCCAATAGATGGGGTCGAAGAGCCCGCCCTCGTTCCACGAAATGTTAACAATAGGGAGGAGGCAGTCCCATGCTTCCTATCCAAATCGTTTTACTTGGGTGCCCTGATGGTCCCTCCCTTTCCCCGTTATATGTTATTTAATATATAATATATTTTGTACACAACAAATTAAGATACCATTATAGACAAAAATGCTAATTTATTCAAATTTCAAACTTGAATGGATTGTTACTGAAAAATAAATAAAAGTTAGATATGTATCAATATCCTACTAGTCCTGGGAAAGCTGAAAACAGAATAGATCATTCGAAATATAAAAGATAAAATTTCAATAAAAAATATTATTTTATAAAACATAGTAATATTTGTAATATTTTTCTTTATACTGTTCTAGCAACATTTCAAAGATAGAGTGAACGAAGAGTCCGGTGGGATAATTTCTGAAAGAAATGGCTTATCTTACCATAATACCACAAACACAACATTAAAATATAATCCTACATTACGTATAAGCACATGCCAGCCTTTTATGAATATAATAGTTGAAGTTCAGAAGTGCAATTTTAAATAAAATGGTAAGCTGAAATGCTGAGATACAAATTCCGCCTTTGATGCCTGGCATGTTGCTCCCGGCTCTTACATAGTTTTGGAATGCAAAGATGATTCCAAAGCGTGCTGAAATTATTAGTAAAATGAGAATAGAAAATATAGAATATGATTTAAAGGTATAAGATCTTCGGTCGCACCCCCTCACTTCGCTATTGTCAGATTGACAACATTGCCCAGGCTACGCCAACCAGCGTCTCCATGTTTCAGCTGGCAGTCTTTTGTGATCATATGACTCGTGGAGGCATGAGGTAGGAACTTGAGAGGACGAGAGGTCGGTCGCACCCTCCTTCGAAGTTGTCAACTCACCATTTGAAGCCCCCTCGAGTGGCCATGAATATTTTCAGTAGAAACTCCTGGCTATATAGGTATAAAAAATTATGTAAATTTTCGCGTGTTGTGTGATATTTGTTTTGTATAATTTTTTTTAAAAAAAACACACAACACATAGAGAAATTTTTTTTTTTTTTTTTTTTTTTTGTTTTTTTTTTTGGCTGCCGTTTTTTTTTGTTATTTTTTTTTTTTTAAAAAATATATATGTTTGTCTATTTTTTTTTTTTGTTGTGTCTTGGTGGGTTTTTTTTTAATAAATAAAACTAGACCCCGTGTGCGGGGGAAAAGGAAAAAATAATAAAAAGAAAAGAGGAAAAATTAAAAAATTTAAAAAAAAAATACCTGCGGCGGCTACTTCTTCTTTCTTTTTTTTTTTTTTTTTTTTTTTTTTTTTTTTTTTTTTATTTTTTATTGTTTTTTGTTTTTTTGTTTTTTGGTCGGTTGCTTCGATATTTAATATTTTCAAAACTAGAATTTTATTGAAATTTTCACCAAGACGAATGATTTAAGATACGCTTTATGAATAGCCATTTGCTTGAATTGATTAATTGCCCCTGAACTACAGAGAAGCATATACAGGTTACTTAAAAGAAAACTAACCCAGGGCATTTTTCCAATAAAAGTTATCATTCTATGAATTATTTTATTTTCCTACTATAAATTCAGAATTTCAACAAGCTACTTGATAGCTTGAGACGCAAATTCTTTGTTAATGTTTTGAAATTCACTTTGACAAGATTACTGAGCAATTACAATTTATCTGTACATTAACAAACCATGTCCTGTGTTACGCACCTTAGTGATCTACAAATTTCTTTGCCTAATATACAGTATCTCTGATAAAATATATTTCGACATTATCCGATGATATCGCTGCTACTAAAGCATTAATTCAGAAGCCTAAAGCAGAAATTAAATCTCTTTTATATAAATTTGATTTATTATTCATACTTATCGCTTCCAAGAGCTCGAACTTTGAACATACTTTCTAGACCAGAATTTGAACTCCGTCTAGTTCAATATTTAAACTTTTACGTGTGACTGTAAATTTAAATGGGTTTCAAATGGTGAGTTGACAACCTGGAGAGAGGGTGCGACCGACATCCTGTCAACACAAGATGCTATGTAAGAATCATATGATCACAAAAGACTGCCAGCAGACCAGTCTACTGGTGGCGCTGGTTTATGTAGCCTGGACAATGTTGTCTATTTGACTATAGCGAAGTAAGGGAGTGTGGCTGAAAATCGTGTTCTAGTTAATCACATTGTATATTTTTCATTTTCTTTAATTTATAATTGCAGCACGCTTTGGGGTAATTTTTGCATTCCAAAACCATTTATCTTGCGAGCATAGAGCAGCATGACAAGCATTAAAGGGCCAATTTGATTTTTTTTTTCAGAATTTCATCATAACATTTGCATTTGCTTCTAAACCTCAACTATTGCCAAAGAAGACTGGCATGCGATTATAAGCAGTATATGATTATATTTTATTTTTTTCGTTTAGTGGTATATTTATTAGATCTTTCATTTTTTTTCCCGAAATCATCAAACCTGGCCCATCGATAATTAAAATTGCCATCTTTGAAATGTAACTAGAACGGCATGCATGAAGCTTTTGAAAACATGTCTTCTAGAATAATATGGTGCTCTAAGAAAAATAGTACATTCTTTACTGAAGTTTTGTCTATGATAGTTGGTATGGTTTACTCATTTCTTCAGCTTTTTCAAAACCATCAAAATATTATTACATACATAATTCTTCTTTTCAGTAAAAAAAAAACAGTGAATAAGTATACGATAGTAATAAGTAAAAAAAAATTGATTTTGCTGTTAAGTGGAGCTGCATGCAAGACAAGGTCTTAGAAAGGATGGTGGCTGGATTTTTGATGAATTTCTATTGATATAGTAACTGAGTTAAGTTTTAGTGACTGATGTTTTGTGCGCTGTTAATTTAGTTATGGGTAATTTGGCCGAATGCCATTAGATCGAACGCCAATAGGCCGCGCATAATTAGGACGAAAGGCCAAATGGATTGCTAGGCTGAAAGAGTTTAAAATATAGTCATACCGCTTATAAAGTAAAACGTATATCGTAACTAGAATTAACATAACTTTTACCTCAATATAAGGATACTTATTAACATAATCTTTCGGATCAATAAGTAATCTAATATTAAATTATTTTATATCAAATCAACATATTTTGGCCCGACTTATTTTTGGCACTGTTAATTTTATGTTTACCCTGTAATGAGACATTTGCTATTAAAAACCTATTTTATAGAGAAAAGTTTTGTTAAGGTTATGCTAAGATTTGTGAATTTTCACTTAAACTTGAGATTTCAAAAATAAATTAGAATGTTCGATCAAAATATCACATATGATGTTGCTGAGTTTTATTATCATTAAGACTTATTATTGATTATTATTGATCTTTAATTGGTCTCACAATGTATTGCTCTAACTTTAAAATCTTATACGTAAAAGTGAAATATCGGTTTATTAAAATAATATTCATTATTGAGTATTATTTGAGTTTGACAGTGAATATTATTCTTTCTAGTGCCAATACACTGTTATAATCCGTTCACAATAGAACTATATTACTTGATATAGCTTTTCTTCTAGATTTAAATGGAAATAATATGGATGACATTTGAGTTCAAGATACTCAATATCACGTAATATAGCTTGTTGTCTGGATGGGGTATTATATAATGTTGTTAAATCTGTCAAGAGCTACAATTGGATCGTACTTCGCATTTATAAATTTAGCATCTAAAACAAGCTGTCAGTAAATTTATCCAAATGAATCGTTATGACTATTCGCAATGCTTGTGAACGATGGTTGTAACATTAAGGTGATTGCATGCAAGTTAATCAAAAACAAATCATTTTTTCAACTTGGTGAATTTATCTTAGGACTGTTGCATGAATATACGAACACTTGGTTCATATTTCCGAACACTTCTCAAAGTTTTTTTTTTATCATAGACGTTAGCTTCAAATGTTGGAAAACGTAAAGCGTATTGTTCGAAAATTTGTCACACAATTTATATCAAAACCAAGACGACTCAACGTAGAGGAGCATTTCAACAAGCCTTTTGAACTACTGTTGGGATAAATTTTCATGTAATGCATAATACCATAATATTTACTAATTAATTGAAAAAAAAATGTCCACATTTTGAATCATCAAGGTCTCGAATTAGCTTAAACTGAATTATATTATATCGGGTATCCCCAGGGGCTCGATAGTCCAGAAAAAACTGAATATAGTTTTTGGTTCAGAAAGTTCCTGCACATTCCATACCAAAACAAAGATTCTAGTAACGATATAAACAATATTAATTACTTAACTTGAGCTCCGAAAGTAGAAGAAAACAAAGAAAAATTATAAAATGTCGTTGAAAGTTTTATTAATTAAAAAATTAAAATATTAATGTGAGCTTTGCTACTATTTTCAGGTTTTTTTAAAGTAAAATTTAGTTAAATAAAAAATTTAAAAAATTGAAATATAAGGACAATTTAAAATTATGAGAAAATCAGGATATTACTTAGTGGAATTTGCGATGTAAGATTGTAATGATATGAAATTAACTAGGTAGTTACAATTTTATGAAGTTAAACATCATTCAAACTCATTCAGTTGAAATGATGATGGTAAGTTGAATAATTATACCCACTTGTGTATACATTTTGCAACAACTCACAAGATGACTCGGTAAATGTTGTATAGTCCGTTTTTAACCAACCTGTCCAGACTAAAGACGAATCAAATTAGGAATACAAAAATTGAAATATATATGTAATCAGATTACTTCTGACACAATATAAAGATAATTGAAAATAATTATGGCAACGCTGGCAGCTAAAGTTCGAAAGAATTACGTCGCAGATGTATCTCTTCTTTTATGCTTTGAACCTGCAAACGCGAGAAGCTGGCTGATTGATACGTATTTGACTGAAGAATACTGCTTAAAAAGAAGGTGAGTAATCAAAGTTTTACGGTCGTTTGTTTTCACTCTGCTAGTATTCCAAAAATGCCAAGTTTTGTGTAGCAGAGTGTCAACAAACGACCATAAAACTTTGATTACAAAGCCAAGTCTATCGGGGTCTCACCACCCGTATTGAATTACGCCTAATTTTAGTCTATCGTTAGACTAAATGGTTAGCTTTTTAACCCTGTCACGTCTAACATTATGTGTCAGATGTGTCTAACAGACGTCTAACATTACACGAAAGTTAGACAAAATGTTCGACGAACAGTCTAACGTGTTCCACTAACATTAGACTAATGTTAGACTAATCTTTCTTACTGGGTTGTTTGGCCGCTTCTTCTGGTTGCGCTTGCGGAATGGTCGGATTTGGTCGAATAAATTTATTCGATTAATTCAGATTTTTTATCATGCGTAGTCAACTTCTACGTTAGATGGCGTCTATTTAAAAAAAGTCAGTGCACCACATACGCACTCTATCGAGAAATAAAAGTTAGTGAGCTTCGTGTTGCATACAAGCCAAAGGCCAAAACGAGTCTACGGAAAAGTCGGTAAACGAAATAACTGGATTGTTGGAATATATTAATTGTTGATTTTATTTTTTTACGGTTCTTTTTACCTAAATTGCTTGCAGCATTTTAAAACCACATTTGTAAATCCTTCGGTAAATTATAAATTTTTTATATATAATTATGATTTATTTTCGTTATTTTGGTATCGTAGCGTTTAGTGTCATCATCCTTAGTCGTGCATGCTTAATATGTGCGCCTGCATGCCGAATATGTTTTATTTTGCCTCGGCGCATTCCGTCCGTATCGCGTCCGTATTGAGGATGATGACACTACACGCTACAATACCAAAATAACGAAAATAAATATTAATAATTTTTATAATTGAAAATTTTTATCGTTGAATGTTTGCAAGAAATTTCGCTAACTTCACCGTAAAAAAATAAAATCAACGTAGAAGTTACTACCGACAAACCGACATGAAATGTCTTAATATTTCTGTTAAAAAATGACTGACATCTTCGTGTTCGCTGAGAACGTTTATTGAAGCCACGAACACGAACGGGACACATTAATTTGATCGCTGCATAGCGGTCGTTATATATTTTTTTTTTCGTTATAGTCTATCGGTTTGTCGGTGTTTTAGTCCATGTTGTTACTTTTGTGGTTTTCGTTTACCGACTTTTAATGCTTTTAATGCTTGCACCCATTTAATGGCGACAGGGTACACGAAGCTCACTAACTTTTATTTCTCGATAGAGTGCGTATGTGGTGCACTGACTTTTTTTACGCATCGACTTCGACGATTTTCGACCATCGCAACCGCAACCAGAAGAAGCGGACTTCTGGAATTGAGCTATTCGGACTACTTTTTTTGTCGATATAAATTTAAATGGGTCAATCGACAGATAAGTATTATTTCAGTTTATGTCCCTTTCTCGTTTAACATTAATAAATAATACGGAGCAGCTCAGATTACTGAATCTGGCAAGGAACACAATGAAAGCAACGGAAATTATTGTTCAGGCAGGAGTTTTGAGCTGTTATTGAACCTCTATCTATTTCGATCGGTTAATTTATCGCATACGGTTGTTTGCCGTTTTATCCGTGACGAACCGCAAGATAAATACAACGTTAATCTTTGTGTTGTGAAGTTTTTTGTGAGAAACGTCGTTCTAGAGCAAATTTTCAATAGGTCGTATAATATAAACAAAACTGATATTTTTTCACGGAATTATACACAACATAATTACAAAACGTAAATCATTCTGGAATGGCTACTTTATTTTACATACTACTATATGACATTGTATGTATATTTTCAATGCTGTATTATATGTCATCTTCATCTTCGTGTTAATAGCCTTATCGTCTTAACTTTCAGGTTCACAATTGGAATTCTTATTATCATTCTTATATTCATTCTCTTTATTATTTGTCATTATAATTTTCATTCACTATATTTCTATTGATTATAATATTAATTCACAATATTTCATACATTACTATATGACATTAAATATATATTGGGAAGGGAGGGAGCATCAGGGTATCACTCAAGCTGGAATTGGACAATGGAGTGGTATGACAACCGGCGTCTAGGAGGGATCAAACGGTATCATTTTCTTATCCTACCGATTCGATTGTGATGCTGTGAGTTCTACTCCAACAGTTTCAGCGAGAGTGACGCGCCCTTCTTAACAAGCCATCCCGTAGAAAGCTTAATGAGTATTGCGAATAGGGTTATTCGATTTGTTGGAGCGTATCGTTGGAAGGAGATTCTTATGTTCCCGCGGGTTTCGCGTAAGTGTCTCTGCTTACGGGTCCGAACCACCGTTTTTGGCCCTTCATACAGCGTTACTGTGAATGCAAACCGGTAACTCAATTGGACCTTGCTATTAAGTGGAGCTGCATACATGACAAGGTCTTAGAAGGGATGGTGGCTACCTTACATACATACATACATACATTATACACAACATAATATGAATTGGACCGAATTGTTGCTAAATATAATTTTAAGTCATAAACTACTCCATAACGAACTTTTTTCGCATTCGTCGCTTTGTCAATTTGACTTAAGAGCTTTTGTATGCTCTGCACCGACCTATCCAGCCAATTCATTTTGACGTAAGCAACATGACAGGTGATTGCATGTCGAAACGGACTTGACGAATGCGACATATTATTTTGCGACACGACGTAACGCACTCGGTGGATGTAACGTGAAAACTTTCCTAACGACTTATAGTGAGGTCGTATTTTCCCTAGCTGATGTTAAAAGACTTTAAATTGAATAATTTATCGAATAAATCGATTTGGAATTCAACTAAATGGAAATTTTTCTTGATGTAAAGTTAAACCTTGCTTAACTTTGTTGGTTCCACATATTTGCTTTGAATATTATAGCTTGGTTCAAAAATAATAATTGAAACTAATTTCCAAAACTTCTACATTGATTTTCTTGATGATAGCAATATGTTACTTACGACCTATTGAAAATTTGCTCTCGCGTTAATGTTTATATTCCGCGTAGTGAAACTGATAAAAACAAATTCCGCTGTGCCGGGCATCTCTTAGCTGTGTTGTTAAATTCACCGATTGCTTTGATGAGTGAATTTGATGAGTAGCGCTGTCAGTTTTTGTATCGTACCGTTCAGCCGTGACATATGATTCATGATCGTGCTGCAAATTCTTTTGAATGTGTGCGTGCGTTGGGATAAATTCATCTCTTCCAGCACACGCACACATGAGAAAGGTGATTTAAAACGAAAACAAAAACACAAACTTAACGCAATTCTATAGTATCCTTTAATTTGCCAGAAGATTTGTTGTTTGTCTCAGAAGGTAAATATCGCAAATAATCTTAAAAATGTTTTCCCCTGTAATGAGAATATAACTTTCCAGCAAGACAATTTGATCTCTCTTGATCTGCCGGGAACATCCGAAACCAAATCAGGAATGAAGTGTAATGTGGAAGATATATTTCAGCGCATTACTGCCTGGAGGCAACCGAATGTAAGAACCCGCATAACCACAAACCATTCCTGGACCATTTCCCTTATTGTTGACGACCAGTTCCGTTATTGTTACGACCTTTACCCTTATAGTTGACAACTACAAACTAACAATCTCCTATATAGTTTTAACAATATGTCAGATGGTTAAAGACCAAATAACAATATGTTGAATAAGCGGTTAAGTTAGGTTACCATAAAAAAATGGCAATTTTCACGAACAAAATTTTCGCTGTACTCATGTCAAAAAGTTGATATTTAATCCAGACCGAGTGCAGACAATATAAAACCTTTCAATAACAATATGCCATACATTCACAATATGTGTAAATGTAGAGGTTGTATGGTGAAAATGAGATTAAACTATTTGATAACAATAATATAATGTGTGATAATATATCTTAAATTCGAAATATAGTTTTGACTATATAGCAAGTTGTTTTTCATTATGTGGGAAGATTTGTTTAAATAATTCATATATGGTAATAGCAAAATAAGATTTGTATTTTATAGAGACACGACCTACTCGGTTACCCAGAAGTTATTTTTTTGTTGAAAAATGGTCGAAGGATCTGCATTTTTTGTGAATATCTCGAATCGAATATCGTTATTAAGGATTCTTCCAAGAATTTCATAGAGCGCCAAGAGCCAACTAAGGATTTTGCTTTCTCTTAATGGTCGTCACAAACCTTGGAAATTCATCAGATTGACTTGAAACTGCTCCTCCAGAAAATTCATCGCCCACGGATGCAGCTCAATCGAATAAAGGATGCTTTATTGGAAGGCCAACACTCAGGTCTGTTTCAACATAGATGAGATAGAGGGAGAGAGAGAGAGAGAGAGAGAGAGAGAGATAGAGAGATAGAGAGAGAGAGCACAGGCAGCAGCAATTAGCAACATCTAATCAGCAATCGGGTTGCCATTTATCCGCTGTACCGTTCATCGAATCAGATCCGGCGAAATCACAATACACTGTTAGTGAAATTGAAGGTGCTGAACCAATCCCTAGCACAGAGAACAGACGTTCATCTTCGGTCTGCTACTTGTGTAAAACTTTAAACCGCCATTTCAAATGTATGTCGTTATGCTCCTGGTAGGCGGCGCTGTAGTTGTGCGATAACTTTGTTTGTTTTTCTCTGCACTTGCTTCTTATACCGGCTGACCCCTTTATACTTTTACACACGTTTTTCAAGAAAAGGTATATGGACATCAATGTCTGTTCTCTGTGTCCCTAGGCTGACCAGAGAGAGTTGATTATTGCTCAATTATTGCTTATCACTGTGAATGGGAGTACTACGAAAGGCCGAATCACAAAAGGCTGAAACCACAAAAGGCCGAAATAAACAAAAGGCCGAAGCACGAAAGGCCGAATCACAAAAGGCCGAATCACGAAAGGCCAAAGGGGCTATTCATAGGGGGAGGGGGTGTTTGACCAAAGTCTACGCTCCATACAAAATTGCAAAAAATTGTATGGAGAAAAGTCTACGGGGGGAGGGGGGTTCTGAGATTTTCAAAAATGAGTCTACGTGGTTTATGAACAGGCCCAAATCACGAGAGGCTGAATCACAAAAGGCTGAATAAATTCGGCAGAGCGAAAAAGTCCACTCTGTCGCTCTGCCGAATTTATTCGGCCTTTTGTGATTCAGCCTCTCGTGATGAAGTTAAGATATGTATTTAAAACATGTAGGTCATTTAGATTGACCTTTGCATATTTTTATATGATGAATGATTACTAAGGCTGTGTTCCAATTCACGAATTCCCACTTAAATTTGACAGATGTATAATTATCGAATAAGTCTGCTACTCGAGCTGACTTATTACTGGCAGACGGAAAAGCCTAAATTCGTAATTTAAAAATTTAAATAAAAATTGGATAATTTTCTTGTTTAGTGTATTTAAGTTTACATCCATTTTTTCAAAGTTGAATTATATTCAACTATGATTAGGGTTACTCATATTTGGATAACTACACAATAAGTAGTATTCATTCAAATTTTTGAGTAAATTTGACTGAAAATTGCTGATTTCAATAGGCAAATTAAAAATAGTGTGAAAAATTATTCAAACTGGGTAAATATTTTTCAGCGTACAATTGTGCTTCAGAAACAGAACGGTAGAGAGGGACAGAGAATGATTGCTTCCGGCGTTATTCATTGATGTTCTTTGATTGAGACAGTGAAGATTTTAAAGTACCAGTTTTAATCTTATGTTCGATGTTGAATTATTGAGAAAATGAGTGCCATGAATGAAGAGGATTTCCATGGGTTTATCGATGAAGAAGTTGTACCAGTATTAACAGTGGTTGATTCTCAAAAAGGAAAGCAGATGCTAAGTATCAATGGATACCTGTAAAACATTAACAAGGAGGTAATTATTCGCATTTAACTGATGTTATAACTTTAGAAACATTTTTCTATTATTTAATTAGGCTAATGATCGATTCAACTGGGACTGTGCCCCCAGAATGCATTTAAAAAAAAAAAAAAAGGGGGGAAAAAGTGGGGGGAAAAAAAAAGTGAAAAAGGCGCCCACTTTTTTTTTAAGGAGGAAGAAAAAAAAAATAATGTTATCTTTTGGGGGGGGGGGGGAGGAGGAGAAGAAGAATAAAAAAAGGAGCGGGGGGGTGTATGTCTCGCCGCGCGGGGGAAAAAAAAATAAAAATTTTTTTGTGGGGAGAAGAGAAAGGGGGGGGGGGGTGGTGTGTGTGGGTGTTTTTTTGTTGGGAGGGGAAGATGGTTGTTGTTTTTTTTTTGGAAAATATAGAGTACCCAAGTAACCACAAGCATTATATCATAACACTAATTCGACTGACTATCAGCAACAGTAATGCCATATGATATTTTACAACAACTCCCATGCTATGTAGCATTATGTTTACATTAAAAATGTTATGATGCATTACCATATATCTTCAAACAACTTAACGTTAAATACGCATTAAATGATGCATTATTGCATTATCCAAATAAATGCTTCATCGCTAGCTAAAAAGCAGCATTGGTGCAGTATCATCTGGATGACGTATTCCAATTTGACTTTAGAAATGAGAAACATATGATCGAGCCGAGCTGCCTGTCAGATCCAGAATCGCCATCTTCATTCTCCTTCACCTTGGACTTAGCAGCAGTAAATTTGGTTCGGAATATGGCTGCATTATGGGGAGCCGCAGGTTTTTCTGGTTGTTGGTATTCAGAGGACTGAGCTGTTTTTTCAACGAGGAATCTTGATTCTCATATATATGATATATCATTTTCATTTATGATCCAGTTTCAACCTGCACCGGGTATCAAAATTGTGTCGGCTTGTTGTGTGATCAACGGCGGTGGGTATGATTTCATTTGTAACTCGTATCGGGTTGAGGTTTGCACTGATAAAAGGTTCGGGTATCGCAGTCTCAACGACGTGTTTAGCCAGTAACTAAAAATAGCTGCATGAAATACGTTTTTATAGAACGACAAAGAGGGTATGCTTAGGGTATGCTTCGTTTATATTATGCAGTTGTCTTGTATAATTCCATTGCTCTCTTGGCTATGAGTGTTAACGCAACCGGCATTTATCGATCAATCGTGAGAAGCGTTGGTTCGAATTCCGATGTAGGAAACACATTTGAGCTTATAAAAAATAAATCCCATCAATGTAACGCGAGGATGCCGTAAAATAATATGAATTAATATCCCTAAATAAAACGTAACAGAGGAAATGAATTCAAATAGAAGAAAATTAAATACATTTTTGATATTTTTTTCCAAAATATCCCAAGCTCTATATTTGCTTTTTAAAATGCAATAAAACATTTCAGTAGAAGCAGTAATTCAACTGTTGAAAAAGTTACTATGCCCTAATTATACTTGTTCTCGGGCTTCAATAAAGCATGTGCGCTAGTTTTAATTTGACAGGAGTGGGGCCCTTTTCGACTTTAGTTTTATTTTAAGTACGCATGTATGATTAGACTGCTTTTACCATAAACTTATATCCTAATATAATGCAAAATTGATGTATCTATACTTGGGTAACCATATTATGATTTTCACAATTATGCAAAACCTTCAGCGTTTAGCTGCTTCCCGGTATTGACTTGTTGACGGTACATTTGCAACAGTTCCTCTGAAATTTATACAAATGTTTTCTCCGTTCTTGGTTGGGGGGTTGTCCGGTGGTTTTTGTTGGTGAAAAAAAAACCCAGGAAACTTTTTCTTTTTTTTGGTGCGCTTTTTTTTATTTTTTTTTTTTTTTGTGGGAATTTTTTGGTTTTTTTTTTTTTTTTTTTTTTTTTTTTGAGCTTCCGGGGGTTAAAAACCACGTATTCCAATGATATGGACGTATACATGGCTGTTAAACGCCTACAAGTTAGTATAAATTAATCGTTGGGTGAGTTTCAACTCAATCAATTTTGAAAATCAATTGGTTTTGAAGACATTAACTGGAGATTCTGTGGAGGGGATGTAGGAGTTGTCATCGTTGTCTGCAGAGTGCATGGTGGGTGTTAATGAATTAATTTGGATTCTTGATAAAGCATCGGCGACGACATTAGCCTTTCCTTGCTTGTAGAACATTTCGTAGTCATGTTCTTCAATGTAGGCTTTCCATCTCTTTAATTTGGCATTCGAATTTTTCGGGGATATTGCGAAAGTTAAGGGCATGTGGTCAGTATAAATGGAGACTTTGGCTCCATGTATAAAATTTCTAAAAGAATTTAAAGCCCATACTATTGCCAATAATTCTTTCTCGTTAGTGGCGTAGTTTTCTTCGGGTTTTGAAAGTGATTTTGAAATAAAGGAAATTGGTCGTTCTCCGTCTGGAGTAACCTGGGAAAGAACAGCTCCTAGAGCTTTGTCGGAAGCATCAGTCGTCAAAATAAATGATTTTGAAAAATCTGGAAATATCAACACGTCTTCTGATGATAGAATGTTTTTTTTAATGTATCAAAGGCGGTTATTGCATCATAGTTTAAGTTAATTTTAAAATTTTTTAACTGGAATTTGGAAATCTGTAGGTGACCATCCTCCCCTCTTAGAAGGATCGTCAAGGTTTTGCAAGTTTTGCATAGTCTTTGATGAAACGTCTGTAATATCCAGAGAGCCCTAAGAACATTCGAAGCTCTTTCAAATGGGAAGGTTGGGGATATTTCTGGATGGCTTCAATTTTCTTGGGATTTGTTGCAAATGATAAATCCCAAGAATTCTACTTCTTCCTTCGAGAATTCGGATTTATCGGGTTGAATTCTGAAGTTGGCGTGTTTTAGCGTCTTCAGAACGGTTTCCAGGTTTTTTAGGTGTTCCTCAAATGTTTCGCCAATAATAATAATGTCATCGATATAAACGTGACATATTTTTCCAATATGTTCGCGAAGAACATCGTCCATAACACGTTGAAAAATACTTGGAGCATTTTTCAGTCCAAATGGCAACCGAACAAATTCGTATTTGCCATTGTTAATGAAAAAAGCGGTCTTTTCAATGTCCTTTTCGGTCATTGGAATTTGGTGGAACCCTGATGTTAAATCGAGGGTTGTGAAATACTTGCTTTTCCCTGAATTCGCGAGCACTGTTGAAGTGTCCGGAATTGAATACTTATCGCTTATCGTTTTGCTATTAATTTTGCGATAATCAATGACAAGACGATACTTCTTTTCATTAGAAGCATCTGTCTTTTTTGGGACTACCCATATAGGTGAATTATATGGGGATTTTTAGGGTTGAATTATTCCGTCACTAAGCAATTTGTTAATTTGCTTTTCAACTTCACTTTTCAACGTCTGTGGGTAAGGGTAATATTTCGAATAGACAGGATTGCTGTCTGTTGTACGGATCTCTGCTTTGATCTTAGTCGTGAAGGGAAGTTTTTCATCCGCGGGCTGAAAAAGATCTTGATATTTTCTTAAGAGATTTGCTAGTTGTACTTTTTCCTGTTGAGACAAATGTTCGTCTCTAATCTGTAGTTTGTTAACCTGTTGTAACTTATATTGTAGTAAAGGGATGACGTGTTTGTTGTGTATGATTAGTTTTTCGTTGGAAGTATCGATTACTGCGTTTGAATCTTTAAGAGTATCATGACCCACTATTGCGTCGAATGACCTCAATTTATCCATATGAAAAAAAAATTACCTCTATTTCAGAATAAGGTCTGAACAATTTAGCCTTAGAAAATTTATTAATTTTGATGTCTCCGCCGACGGAAGAAACTGAGAAGGGTTTTTTCAAGTCATGAGATATTGTAGCATATCTCGGGTGAATGTAATTTTTATTCGAACCGGTATCAATTAAGATTTTTAAAGGAGTTGAAAGCTTACCGTAATACAGAAAATATGGTAAAGTTGAATCTAACCTAAAAAATTTAGTTCGGCGCACTCTTCGATTTCTTCTTTATTTTCTTGAGTTTCGACTGTTTTGCAGTACCGCTCAAATGAATTTTCGCCTTCCTCTTGATAAGGCATTTGGAAATATTCATCAATGTATTCTGTATCATTTTCAAATTGAACCTGCTGTTCTGTAGGTTCGTTGTGGTCTTGTGTTGCGATATTAAATTGTCTCGGTCTTTTCGGCCGGTTTCCACAGTTAATTTGGCGTGACCTGATTGAAGCGTTGACTTCCTTTGGAACAGGTCTATCTGTTGGTCTTTGGAATGGATTTCTGGGTGGCAGATTTGGTGGTGCGATAGGTCTAGGTTGTTGTTGGGCAAATGGTGCTTGTTTTGGTTGCTGTTGCACGGCAGGGGCTTGTCCAGGTTGTAAGAATGGAGGATGTGGAAATTGTCTTACTTGACCATGAGGAATGTTAAAAGTTTTTGGAGGTAATCTTGGTGGGTTTGGTATCTGGTTCCGCGGACCTGGTGTATGTTCGTACGTCTTGGGTCGAGATAGATTTTTTCTAAATTCCATGTTCTGGAATGTAATACAATATCCATATGCGGTCGCTAATGTGTCAAAATTACCGTTTTTCAGAAATCTTCCAACTTCACCATCTAGTCCTCTGACGAAGGCATCAATAGCCTTCTTATTATAAAGGGACAAAATGGACTTTGTAGCTACTGGGTGTTCATACTGAGGGTCTGTCGACACGCAGTTTGAAATCAATGAGAGAATTTTATTAATCTCATTGTAAAATTCTTCGAGGGGGCGACCTCTTTGGCTGCTATTTGAGAGCTGGTAATCTAATGTTCCCAGATCTCTTTTCTCGCCATAATAAGTAATGAGTGTTGTTTTTATAAGATGCCAATTTATATTGACATTTGATGCAACTAATGCATCATTTGCTTCGCCATGAATTTTTCGTCGTATTGTCTTGCAGACAACATGAAATTTGTTTTTTGCTGCAATGTGCTCATTGCCGTTGCCTGGTATAATTTTACCAAACCTTCAGCGTCTCTCAACCAAACGTTTAATTCGCTAGGATCGCCAGTAAAAACGGGCAGATCTTTTACCAGATCTAGATTTTTTTTCTATCGAATCGGGGTTAACGGCTACCCCGTTTACATCTGTTATGTAAAGTGGAGGGTCAGATGTATCTAGCTGAGCTGGGGGTGCAGTAGCAACCTCCAGTGCTAAAATTCTGTTTATAATTTCGTTAACCTTTTCCTCCATTTCAATGTTAAGATTAAGATTTTCAAGTTGATTGATTATGTCCTCAATTTTGGGAATAGAAAGTTTGAAAATGAGAACAGAGCAAGACAGAAATTCTGATGGTTATGAGATAAGGAGGGAAAAATATTGCAATAATAATCACTTGTTCTTAAAAAAAATCACTTTTTTTACTTCTTAGTACTAAAATTTACTGTAATGATAACCACTTTATATGGTTAAAGAAAAATTCACTTTTTTCACGTCCTATTATTAATTTCTTTCTTTGATGGTTTTCAAAACTTACATGTAAATTCCAAACATCGTGTGGGGACGCCACAAGACTGCGGGATACGGATGTCCACGTCCGGGTCTTCTAGCAGTCGGATCCTGGAACACTCTGAGCGCGTGTTTGGCGATTGTCGAATCCTATTAGAACTGAGCCAGCTGCTGCCGGGTGCAGTGAGACGAGCTGGGTTGGAACCGGGTGCGTCTTCCAATTGGTCCCGGTGTGGTGGCAGTTTTCCGTTTCTCCTAACGGGTCCTCTTTCGGTCGTTGATACTTCAGGGCCTCTTCAACACGGCTGCTTTTGCGGTTGCAATTGGTTTCGGATTATTTTCGGATTTAATCACTAAGCTGACACTAAGCTCTAACGCGGTGCACTTACTTAGAACGTCTCGAGTTGAACTTTCCCTACTTGCGCACTACCGGTCCCTATTCGGGCGCCAGTAATGATTTCTCGTTAAGAAATTATCAAAAAAATAAAGTGGCGCAGGAGCTCCACGTTTATTGATCAACTTTCCAAATTACACTGAATGGTAAGTTTCTAGGTGGTAACACTTTTATTGACTAAGGTTAGTTTTTGGGTTTTAGATCTATGCCTTGTCCTTGTCCGCGTGGCGTGGGAACCGTCGTCGTCGTCTCCATCGAGTGCGTACGTGACCTATGCAGGTGTGATGCGACAGGATGCGCTGGCTGTTCTTAGAATTATATCTCTTGCACGTGATCGCGGGTATGGTGAGATTGGACTGCACGTGGTCGGTGCGGGTGCGTTGATTAGATGCAGTTGACGTGATCGGTGCAAGTGCGCAAATGAGGTGCAGGTTGACAGGATCGGTGCAGGTGCGTAGATGAGATGTAGCTCTGTGGGACCGGTGCATAGCGTAGGTGTGATAATGAGATGCGTTGCATGTACGGATGCGATGCTAGATGCCCTTATGGGAACCTGATGTGCTTCTGTGAGAATTTCGGGTGTTGACGATTTAATGATCTTCATCCGGTGAGGACGGTGTTAACTTGACTAAGCAAGCAACGAGGATTTTTAAAGACAAAAGACACTGTATAGATTTTATGGCACTCTACAAACAGCATAAGGATAGTAATTTCTATTCACGATTTTCCTCAACCATAAACTTTGACTGCGATTGTTTCGAGTATCGTGTGTTTACCAATGGCTATAGTTTTGAGTTGAATATTTATCTCTTCGATTAATTTCTTCGATTATTTTAATTATTTATTTTAATACTTTAAATACTCTCTTTATACTGTCGAATACTTTCATGTCTCGTTTGGTGCGTTTGAATATTTTAAATGCACCTTAAATGATTCACTATTTAAAATCACTCAAAATAGATTCGGTTGTTCTGGAGAATCACGAGACTATGATAAATTAATTGGTAGTTATGAAATAGTAAAACGGTTGTTTTAGATCATCAGTATTTCTTGGAGAGTATACGTTTCAAGATCTATAATTCTAACAAATGATCATAAAAAAGTTTCCTCATGTGATACATATCCTTGGTGGTTTGAACTAAATTGAACAAAGTAATGCGTCAAACAGATATTCGAAGCTATCCAAAACTCTTAGCAGTTGAGGTCTCAAGATCTGCAAGCGTCACCAGTGATAAGTTTATGATAGTTTCAGGATGTACTCCTAACTATCAAATAATATTGAAAGAAATATTGTAATAATAGAACTACCATCGTCATTCAAGAAATTCCTGAAGTCCTGCCTCCTGTCTTGAGATCTACTAGCGTAACCAGAGATATGCTGATAGTTTAAGGATTCAGTTAATATAGATTTAAGTAAAATAGTATATTAGGTTGAATGGATCTCCTTTGTCAGCCAAAAATTACCTTACTTTCAATATTTGGTTCAACCTAAATCTTTGAATTTATATCGAACTTATAAATTACTAGAATATTTATAGTTGCAATTTTAATGCTCTAATTCCAGAGAGTTCTTGGATAACCATGAGCAAATATCCACTCCAATACTTGTATCACCTCAGATTTTAGATGAAACCGATTTCGCAAGTAGATATGAACACTAGAACTCCAGAATGTTCTTGGATAACTTAGAACAACATGTCACATCAATATTTGTTTTATCGATTTTTTTTTATTTCCATGAATTAGGATTGATGGTTTCGCTTGTACATGCTTGATCTACAGTTTTTGCACTAGCAGTTCCAAAGCGTCGTTACGGCTGCCTATCGAGCAATTAAGTCACCTTAAATGCAACATAAATGCCGCTTTTGGCCCAATATACGGCTGATTTACTGCAAAGCTATGATAATGCATCATCAATGCTATTTTGCATTCGAAATGCTTATTACAGGCACAAGCATTTAAACAGTATTTGAAATCCAACTTTACAACAGATAGCTCTCAAGATGCTGATATAATGCTAATATAATGCTTGTAGAATCTGGAATGCATATGCTAATGCTTATTGGTTACCTGGGTAGTCATCATATATCATAGTCATTTTTTTTTAAATAATTCGTTTATTTGTTAGGCTCAGGCGTGTGTGATACTTTACGGAGCCGATATTCAATATTGTTATTTACAATGTATAATTTTTCAATTTTAGTAAAATGGGGTGCCAATTACTCGTGGCTAGCTCGAGGTTAATGGGTCACATTATCGTTTGGAAGGGGCTAGGCAGGTAACTTATTAAAGGTATTATTTGCTGCTCATGGTTGCGACATCTACCAAATCCACGGTCTCTGTAGTCCCTTTCAGGAACTAAGCCAAAGATGGGTGACCACTGCTTGCTGGGCAGGTACAAGTAGCACGGAAACAAAAGGATAGTATAACTGGGACACAATGGCAAGGAATTTAGTAGACTGGATGGGAGGGGGTGATGACATTACACTCTTAGGTCAGACACACAAAGGAATTCGTAGATTGCTTGCATGTAGGGGAGATCACGCATTCCCAAAACATCTCTTACCTCGCGGGAGGGTTGTCTACCTCGGGCCACTAGGGTATCCAATAGTCGTGCTCTGGAGGCATCATTACCCGGGCAATGCCAAACTGCGTGATCGATGTCATCATAAGCGGTTCCGCACCTACACATGTTGCTATCGTCGAGGTTAATTCTGTAGAGATGTGCGTCTAGCGAGTAGTGGTTGGACATAAGTCTTGACATCACGCGAATGAAACCGTGACTTACATCCAGACCTTGGACCCACGATCTCGACGAAACATTTGGAATAATGGAATGTAACCACCGCCCAAGAGAATTACTTGTCCAATCGTTTTGCCAACTTTGAAGAGAACTCTGATGTACTAATGGAAAAAATTCATCGTGTGAAATTCTTCTTTCAAAAATCTCGCCTTCTTTTGCGCCCACCTTTGCTAGAGAGTCCGCCTTCTCATTGTCTGGAATTGAGCAATGTGAGGGGACCCATGCAAAGGTAATTCTAAATGATCTTTCGACCAACGCACACATCTGCTCCCTTATTTTTGAAAGAAAGTAAGATGAGTGCCTCACTGTTTTCATCGACCGGAGGGCCTCAATAGAACTGAGACTATCCGAGAAGATGAAATAATGGTCTATGGGCATGTCGGAAATTATCCCCAATGCGAAATTGATTGCTGCCAGCTCAGCAACATATACGGAACAAGGTTCCTGAAGTTTCCGGAAGGCAGGAAGATGAGTTTTGATTATAAACACCGAAACCAGTGGATCCATCAATGCGTGACCAATCAGTGAAAAGTCTTCTATTGCAATTGACATGTTGGTACTTTTTAATAAAGATATGGGGAACTAAAATAAGTCGAAGTTGATCTGGAACTCCTTGAATAGCCTGTTTCATGGAGAGATCATAGTCAATGGAGGAACTGTGATAAGGGAAGCTTACACTAGGAGAATTATAGCATGGAAGACTAGTATCGGATGACATATAGTTAATATAGATGCGTAAGAATCTAGACTGGGTACTCAATTCGAGCATTTCTTCGAAGTTTTCAATCACAAGGTTGTTACTGATTCCACACTTGATCAGTATTCTAGATGAGAGCTCCCAGAAGCGGTTCTGTAAGGGTTTTACTCCTGCCAGAACCTCCAGGCTCATATTATGCGTTGAATGCATACAGCCAAGGGCAATACGTAAACAAGGATATTGAATGCGTTCCAATTTGATGAGGTGGCTGTTTCTTGCCGAGAGTAAGCAAAAAGAGCCATATTCGAGAACTGAAAGAATAGTTGTTTTGTAGAGTTTAATGAGGTCTTCCGGGTGAGCACCCCACCATGTCCCGGAAATTGATCCTTTGTTGACATTTCTGTTTTAAATACGCAATGTGAGTACTCCAAGTGCATTTCGAATCAAACATGACTCCAAGGTATTTGAAGGTCAAAGATTGGGTAATGTCTCTTCCCAACAGCTTGAGACGCAGTTGGGCAGGGAACCGCTTTCTAGTAAACACTACCAATTCGGTTTTATGCGGTGAAAACTCAATTCCCAAATTTCTGGCCCAGATGGACAGATTATCTAGGGAATTTTGCAATGGTCTTTGCAAGATTTCCGCGCGTAGACTTCTTAAGGAGATCACCGCATCGTCTGCAAGTTGTCTTAGCGTGCATCTATTTTCCAAGCATTTATCAATATCTTTAACATAAAAATTATAAAGTAAGGGACTTAAACATGAGCCTTGGGGTAAGCCCATGTAGCTAATTCTGGAAGTTGTAAGTTGACCTAGATTGAAGGTCATTTGTTTTTCTGACAGTAAATTATACAAAAAGTTGTTTAAAATTCCTGGTAAACCACTACTGTGCAGACTATCTGCCAGTATATCTATGGAAACTGAATCAAAGGCGCCCTTAATATCCAGAAATACTGAAGCCAATTGCTCCTTGTGTGCAAAGGCCAGTTGTATATCAGATGAAAGCAACGCTAAACAATCGTTTGTTCCTTTGCTCATTCGGAAACCAAATTACATATTTCATAGTAGGTTGTTTGATTCAACCCAACGGTCAAGTCTTGATAGGATCATTTTTTCTAACAATTTCCTTAAACATGATAGCTAAGAGATCGGACAGAAAGAATTGTAACCAGACGCTGGTTTCCAGGCTTTTGAATAGTAACTTTAACCTGCCTCCATGAGGGTGGAAGTATATTTAATTCCATGAGAGTGTTATACAGGTTAAGTAATCGTCTTTTAGCGATATCGGGGAGAGTTTTTAGAAGGTTGAATTTAATCATATCGCTTCCCGGAGAAGAGTTGTTCGATGAAAGAAGTGCCATTGAAAATTCCAACATTGTGAATGGTTCGTTCAGAGAACCGTTATTTCGGGTAGTATCCCGTAAATTCGATTGTGTTGGGACAGAGTCTGGACAAACCTTTTTAGCGAAGTCGAATATCCACTGCATGGAGTATTCTTCACTCTCATTGGAGGATGAGCGGTTTCGCATATAACGAGCCATTCTCCAAAGCGTTGTCATCGAACGAATCTACAAACGAACGCCAGTAATTGCGTTTCTTTGCTTTGAGTAAGTTTTTAAGCTTTTTTTCAAGCTTGAGGTACTTATCAAAAAGCTCACATGTTTCATGTCTACGATAATCTTTAAACGCATCGGATTTCTCAAGATACAACTTAGTGCATTCGTCATCCCACCCAGGGGTGACGGGTCTTCTTTTGAGGGATGCACTTGGAACACGTCGTTTCTGAGCTTCTAATGCACTTTTGTACATCAGGTCGGAAAGGAAACGATACTCTTCTAATGGTGGAAGAGGATCGGTAGAACCAATACCAAGGATTACCGCCGATGCAAAATGTTGCCAGTCGATATGCCTCGTGAGGTCATAAGGAACATGGATTGACTGGTCTGTTTTTTGAAAACTATTTGTTATTGAAATAATTATTGGTAAGTGATCACTACCATGGGCATCATTGATTACTTTCCACAGACAATCTAATGATAGTGAATTAGAAGACAAAGATATGTCAAGTCGACTCTCCCTGGCAGGAGGTTTTGCTATTCGTGTCGCTTCCCCAGTGTTCAAGATGGTCAAGTTGAAATCGTCGCATAAGTCATAGAAAATACCCGCTCTGTTGTCATCGTATTGTTCGCCCCAAGCAGTACCGTGGGAGTTCAGATCGCCCATAATAAGAACTGGAGATGGAAGTAATGTAATTGAACTCCAAAGTTGACGGCGGTTTATTGATGCCCTCAGAGGGACATAGACGGAAGCTATGCAAAGATCTTTATTCTTAACATTTATTTGGCAAGCGACGATTTAAATGCCTGAGATTATTGGGAGTGAGATTTTATAGAAGGGGTAGCACTTTTTGATCCCCAGAAGTACGCCACCATATGAATCATCTCGATCCAGGCGAATAATGTTAAAATCGGGGAAGTTTAATTCATCTTCAGATGAAAGCCATGTTTCACAGAGAGCAAATATATCACAATCAGAACTGTGAATCAAATACTTGAACGAGTCTAATCTAGTTATTAGACTGCGACAGTTCCATTGTAATACGGTGATCATATCTTGATCCTCACTCGACGAATTATTCATCGAAAGATATGAATTCACCAATAAGGGGCCATGATACGATCAATTGCTTGAAGTAGTTTCCAACTATAGGAATAAGCAGGTCAATAATTCCTCGGAGCATGAAGCATCTGAAAGGCCAAGAGCATTTAAAATGTTATCCACAATGTCCCTAAAATTAATCTTACCTCGCATGGACGGGATATTCTTTGAATTGCGAGATGACATAGTTTTTGGTTTTGGCAACCTCTTACGGTTACTGTTATTAGGCAGCGGCGGGTTGGTATAGCTACAGCTAGGAACGGATGCATCAGCTATTACCGGTTTATTCGGTTTTTTTTATTGACCCTCGCTACCTCCATTTTTTTGCAAGCTTTTGAGAGTAGATTTTATTTGTTTCCGGCGTACACCCGGAGAACTAGTAGGCTTTCTTTTACCGGGGGCGTGTACCTCCGGAAATCCACTCTCATCGGCTACGTCAGAATCTAGTTCATCGGAAGCCAAAATCAAAAAAGGATTTTCATTTTGAGCGGCTGATACAGACGATGCAGACGCTCCGTTTTGCGACTTTAACATTTCTGCATACGTCTGCTTGGAGCGTTTTTGTATGGAACGTCTCACATTACCAATGCGCTTCTTATACACGGGGCTGTTCTGCAAAACGTGGAGAGGCTCTTTGCCACAGTAAGCACACTTTGTTGCTTTCTGTTGGCAAGCATGCTCTAGATGCCTTTGGCCGCATTTGCCACAATGGGGCTTGTTGTCGCAAAAAGTAGCCGTATGACCCAACTGTTTGCACTTGGTACAAATCAATACCGTTGGTACAAAAAGGCGCACTGGGAAAAAAAACTTTATCAATTTCAACAAATTTTGGGAGAATTGATCCGGCGAAGGTCACTTGTAGCGAGTCCGACGGTGAATATGTCTTTTTCCCATCTACCATTGATCCTGCATGCAATTGTTTGCATTCCAGAATCTCAATGGTAGACGAAGCAGAATCTGGAAGTCGCCCCTTACCTTCCATAACGTCTTCACACGTCAGGCTCGCTGCAGAAACTACACCGTCTATCTCCACATCTCGAGATGGGATGTAGACGTAGTACTCAACATTATAACCTTCGTCACTTGCAATTTCATTTGCAATTTTAAACGTAGGTGCAGTGACACGCAGTTTGTTTCGGTTGACCTGATGAAATTCGGTCCCCGGATAACGACGCGTCAAATTTCTTTTTATGCCCAAAAAGTCGGTATGGCACCTTCTGCTGTTGTTCGTTAACAAAGCACCGCTTGCTGACCGCAGTGGATGGAGCGATGACCTTCCCTGCTGCGATGATACTTATGGGGTTTCACTTTTTCCATCGGGTGTTTAGAATGGTACTGGCTGGACAGATCATCCGTCGGACTCGGCCGGGAATGTCTGCTTCCCTAAAGAACGCTCGGCTGGATATCGGCGGTTCAAACAGTGCACTAATTTTATTCACCGCGTGGTTTATAGCGGGTGAAAAAAAACAAGAGGTAGTGCGGAGTGCGAAAAAAAACTGAACCGAAGCTCTTCAGCGTTCGATGCGGAATGAAATCATAGTCATGTCTGGCAAATTAATACGAGTAGGTTTGAGAAGGGAAAATTTAAAAAAGGGATCCAACATTTTTGGAATATATTTTTATTTAGGATTGAAAAATTTCTTTTTAATAAAGTGGGTCTTTTTTACGCAACATAATTACTGGACGAGGGCGAGGGTCCATGAGTCGTTCCAACACTGAGAGTTCGATTCTCATTCTATTTTCTATACTTCGACTGGTAGACTTGGTGCAGGCAAAGTTGGAAGCTGCCGACACTAGTACGTTCTTCGTTGGTTACAATTGAGTTGAGTGTCGGAGTGGTTTTGCCCGTTACAGATGGACAGAACCAATTGGGGGAGGGATTTCAATACAGGCAAATTCAGAGCAGTCGTCCTGTGCATTGATGAACCACTAATATGTAGCTGTAAACATAAGAATAAATTAATCCCATAATTACCATCACAGCGCAGACCTATTTGCATTATAAACCGGTGGCTTCAAAATATGCTGTTCTCAGTGGCTTCTTGATCCAACTTTGAACAGGGAAAGAAATTTTATCCGATCCAACTCAAGCTAACCAGGTGCCAAAACTGAAAGTACATTAATGTAGATACTCAGAAATCCGTACTAATCACGCAATCGACTAAGTAAAAAAATGACAACCCGTATGATTCACAAAAACTTTGCAATAAAAATAATCGGTAAACATTTCAATACTACTTTCACCACCTGTCAAAAAATTTGCCTTCTTCCTTTTGGTTAGCTCACCGTAATCCACCTTGCGATGGCATGATGGTTGCGGATGAACTTTTATCGTGTAGCGCGACATCACTGCGGCAAACTCATCAAAAAACGATAGGTGAGAAAAACAACAGCACCAAAAAGCTGTGTTGTTAAATAGACCTTTCTCGTCAGAACTTACACCCATTTTTTATATTTTTCCTTTAAAGGCAATGAACTTCTCATAACGTTAGCGTGAATAACTTTTTTTTTCTATGCACTCCTCGTTTTGCTACAAATTTGTGAAAGCTTCAATTTGTTCCACATTTTGTGGTGAATATTACCAACAATCAATATGCAACTAGCGATTTGAAATTGGTTCACTGTTGTAGAACCCCTTGGTCCGAAGAACACCCTGAAGCCAGCACCTAACTATACATATATGCGCCTTTATTTTGATTTGCTGTGTTATTTTGACAGAATATTTGAGAGTGTGTTAGTGTGAGTTCATTATTAGGGGTGCATTATTAAGCTTGGGACCGAGCCTGGGACCGATGTGCTAGTACTGACTGAGCCAAGAAAAATATCGCATTTGTTCGGGACCTACTGGTCTTAGAGTTAGTCTATGATATTACTAGGTGGAACAAATATGAGGCGTTTTGGCAACTCTGTAAAATGATAAAACTATTTTCGCCACGAAATTCTTATCTTTTTCTGGCAACACTGAAGTACTTTGTGTCACAACGAAATGTCAAAAAAAAAAATCATCAATAAAAACCCAGAAACAATAATAATTTTCATTTCGTTCTCTATTTTGCAATCATCGAGACATCATTGCTTATCACTATTCCAAAAAGAATCCACGAGTGCAAAAACATTTGCTGACATTTCATCGAGAACGTATTCATAGTTTGTTTTCTACGGACGGATCCCAACACAGCCTGAACATTCAAAATGTTGCATGATTTAGACGTTATTAACTCTTTGAAGAAGGATTCCATGTTCATACTTCCATCTATTCAATCGAAATCCGTAGACTACAGAAAAAACGTAAAGGGGAAGCCAGAACATTATCTTTTTGAATGTGCCATCAAACAAGGACTGAAGCTGCCTGAAGGATGGATGAGATGCCTTAAGTAATTTAAGGTCGGAATACATGGGAGTATTAAGTATCTTTTATTATTTCTTTTTCCCTCAGACCCAAAATCGATCTCCGGATATCGATTCCTATAAACGCTCTGAAAATGTTATAGTTCGAACAAAACAACGGCCGGGGACGAGACGATCGAACTCTAGCTGCAACGTGTGTGATCTGGTGGCTGTTAACGTGCATTATGGCAATGGGTAAGTACAAGCATGCATCTCGATGGCTCTATAGTTGAATGACATTTAGATTTCTCACCGCTCTAACAGCGGTCACAGATCCAACTGCGGTCACTACACCTCCTTCGCGATCAACAACGGTATTTGGATGCAATTCAACGACTATTTAGTGAAGGAAGTCAGGAGCAGTGCGGTGGCCGAGTTCTAACCATACATTCTTTTCTTCATTAAACGGGATTCAATCAACAACAGCCGACTGGTGACGACGCCATCCAGTGGACCTGCGGCGACCGTGTCTTAAAATTAAGTTATTCTTCTTTTGAGACTGATTAATATAAAGTGCATAACAAAAAGAAAACAAAACAATAGAAGCACCTGGCTGCAAATAAAACCAAAATCATCAACAATTGTCACAAAGAAGACTCTTCATCAAGCTGGAAATTCTTATTCTTATTCGAAACAAAACTTTGGGAAAAGACGTATACATGGCAAGCAAAAAAATAAACTAATCAAATGCAAGTTCTCAAAGTAGATGTTCAAAGCTAGCAGCAAAGTACGTTCATGAGATGTGTTATCCTCTGCGCCGTTTCTTGTTTGTTGATTCTCTTCAAATTTGATTTTTTAAAGGAGTAGCTCCCGCATCAACGCGGAATGATTAGATAAATGGTGATAGATTGAATCATTTTAGTATCCTAGAAAATTTTCTTATAATCACAAATTTTTTTAGCATTGCACGAATCAGGGCTCAGCGCTTGAAAGAGAGATAAAGAAAGACAGCAAAGTCAACTGTTTCCTTTGGAAGTACTAACTATGGATTAATGTGATTTATTTCGACAGAGAAAACCTATCGTCAGATTCCAAATTTTTTTCTTCATATTAGATTATATCAAAATTATTTGGATAGAAACGCAACGAAACGAAAAAAAGGAATCCAATTGTGCGCGAGCAAACCCACTGTGCTCACTACCACTATCCTGGTTGTCGTTGAGGTGTACCTACCGTTCAAATCGTTGGTCAGAGAAGGTGACAGTGATAAAAAGGACAACACATGAACAAAGGTTGGAAGTTGCAGCATTGCTGGCGATAATTTAATAATTAAAACTTAAATTACTTTAACTAACGGTGACTGTGAATTATATTGAATTGTTATCATTTGTAAGTAGCTCATTCACATAAACATATAATTGAAATAAACTTACGAGCACTTATACCACAGAAAACATTAAATTGCTTGCGGATAGAGGAACAGTACGTGAACAAACAGGTTAAGATAAGGACTAATAATGTAGGTAAAATTAATATAACGTTTCCATTAGTTGTTAATTATAATAAATATTCGCAGCTTAAAGCATACTCTAAAAAAACGAGTTTGCTATATAGACGTCCCGAAATTTACCTGCTGTCTCGTCCACCGCAACAAACTTTAAGATTATTAACCTCGAAAAGTGAGCGCTCCGAAGTTTCTAATGTCGGACTCGAACAGAGCGGTAAACAGACGGTGCAGCATTATTCGAAGACTTACGGAAGAAGAAATTTCGGTGGCTGCTTGTTGCCCTCATTGTGATCGCCCTGATGTAGCTGATAGATGGATGGTTCAGTGCGATCTGTGTGAGAAATGGATCCACTTTTCGTGTGCAAAGGTAGACGAGAGTGTTAAGGATCGGAGTTTTGTGTGCGATACATGTGCACTCAAACCAGGTATGGAATCCACCAGATCGACGACATCCAATGCCAGTTCATCGAGAAGACGGCTTGAGCTTCTACGGCTGGAGGAGGAAAAGAAACTCCAGGAGAAGCTATAGGAAGAACAAGCGGAAGAAGAAGAAGCTCTACAGAAGAAAGCACTGGAAGAGGAAAAGGAGCGAAGAAAGAGGATCATGCAGGAGAGGTTGGAGATAGCGAAGCATTACATCGAGAAGAAGTACGAAGTTCTGCAGGAAGAGGAACGCTCGAACAATGATAGGAGCCGGAAAAGTCATTCCAGCACTCGTAGTAAACTGAGCGACGTGCAAAAGTGGGTCGAACATCATAATTTGGATCGGGAAACTGGACCAGGGATGAAACAAATCCCCGTCGGTGCCACACAAATTAATGAAACTGATCCCAAAGTGACGTTACCTGGAAGCTCGAGTGGCAGAGTATTTCCGACGGTTTCTACTCATCCAGATGTTCCAAACAAGCTTGCAGCAGCTTCAGACGCATTCGACCTCGACGGAATTGCATCGTGGGGAATAGTCGTGCCTCGTTCAAACCAAATTCCTCGTTTCACCAACTTAACCGCAACAGCCGACATTTCTCCCACTACATCAATACAAGCTGACCGACCGGTATACAATCTGGATATTTCTCCTACTGACGTCGGCGAAAAGTCCAGAGAGGATCTAGAACGAGAGCTTCAAAAATTACAGATGCAGATAGCCAACCTGAAACACTCATCGTCTAGTCGGCCACACACATGTTTAGCCCCCGTCAACACCAACTTGTCAATTGTGACTACTAGCCTAAGTAAAACGACAGGTACAGGTACGTTAAGCATGCATGCACCGGTACAAGTTGCACAAGAAATAGCTAGACAGGCGCACAGTTCACGTAGTTATCTAGTAGGGAATCAGGTTAGTGTTAGTATCGCTACATACTGCACCACACAGAATACTGTATCGAATTTCTTGCCTCGCTCGAACACGGTAATTTCGAACCCACACTATTTTTCGGCCAATCGGCCAGTGGTTTCCCACTACTCTGGTGTTTATCCAATCACTTCCGTTGGAAATTCTGCACCACAGTGTGAAGTAAGTGCCCCGAACATTCGTCAACCTTCTATTCCTATCGGTTTTCCTTCCTACTCGTTCGTCGAAAATGAAAGAAGCGTTCCGCATCCAATCCAGCAGCAAGCGTCGCGGCAAACTAGTGCTCCATTCGTCGTGAATGTTTCGAGTGTTCCAAATCCTATAGTCACACCAATAGTTTCAAATAGTGTGTGGAACAATTCATCAATCTCGGTGTTAGAACCTAATTCCCGACAAATAGCCGCAAGATACGTCGTGCCCAAGGAGTTACCAGAATTCACCGGTGATCCAGCAGACTGGCCATTGTTTATCAGCAGCTACATGAACTCAACGGGTATGTGTGGATATACTGACGACGAAAACCTCATGAGGCTTCAACGCTGTTTAAAGGGAAATGCAAAAGAGGCAGTTCGGGGACAACTGTTTCACCCGTCATCGGTATCACAGATTATAGCTACATTGGAAACACTCTACGGACGTCGGGAATTGCTAGTGAAATGTTTGATGAACAAGGTGTATTCTACTCCAGCGCCGAGAGCGGATAAGTTAGAGACCCTTATCAGCTTCGGTTTAGTCGTGCAGAATCTTTGCAGTCAGCTGCAGTCTATGGGAATGGAAGCACATATGTCCAATCCCTCACTGCTTCAGGAACTGGTAGACAAGTTGCCGGCTAATAACAAGTTGGACTGGGCCATGTCTCAATGCCACCTTCCTGTAGTGGATATACGTGCTTTCGGAAATTATATGACTACGATTGTTTCTGCAGCCAGCAACGTCACATTCTACGCAGAACCGTTACGAAAACCGGAGAAGACTAAGGGAAAAGAGAAGGGTTTCGTGAATGCTCATTCATCGGAACAAATTCGGAAAGCCGATCATGACGTCAGAAAGGATGAAGTGAGCGCTAGTCCAACCTATCAATCGAAACCGTGCCTTATGTGTAGGAAGGACGGGCATAAAGTTAGGGACTGCTATAGGTTCAAAAATTTGTCACTGGAAAATCGGTGGAAGAGTGCCCATCAACTGAACCTTTGTCGTCGTTGTCTGACTCCTCATGGTAAGTGGCCATGCAAAGCAACGGTGTGTTGCGTAAGTAGCTGTGAAATGCGTCACCATAAGCTACTACACCCTGGAAATCCCCAGCTATCGACCACTGAAGCATCATCATCAACAAGAAGCCAGCCCAGACCAGCACCGTCAGCAACTGTAAACGTTCATCGTCAGCATCCATGTCCGGTGCTTTTTCGGATACTTCCCGTGACTCTTCATGGGAAAAAAGCGTCTGTCAACACGTTTGCGTTTCTAGACGACGGTTCATCATATACTTTGGTGGAAAAGGATTTAGCTGCTGAACTGGGCGTTGAAGGTGAAGCCAAGCCTCTGTGTTTGCAGTGGACCAGCAATATCAAGCGAACTGAAAATGATTCGCAAAGCCTTCAGCTGGATATATCTGCCGCTGGTAGCGACCGTAAGCACAAACTGGATTTTGTGCGAACAGTTGAAAGTTTAGATCTCCCTCCGCAGTCTTTGCCGTATGACGAATTGGCGCGCAAGTTCGATTACCTTAAAGGTCTTCCTGTGAACAGTTATTCAACCGCTGCCCCTCGTATCCTGATCGGCGTCGACAACGCTAAGTTGCTGCTGACATTGAAGAAGCGGGAAGGAAAGTATTACGAGCCAGTTGCAGCAAAAACAAGACTAGGTTGGACCGTTTATGGTAAAGCAGAAGGTTTCTGTAACTCCTCTCAGCATCGTCTACTTCACATTTGTGCTCGTTCGTCCGATCAACAGCTACACGATGCAGTGAAAGACTTCTTCTCCATCGAAAATGTTGGTGTAGCCCTAGTTCCACAAATTGAAGGTGACGAAGATCGTCGATCTCGTGAGATTTTGGAGAGAACAACAGTCCGCACGGCATCCGGACGATTCCAGACCGGCTTATTGTGGAAGTTTGACCGCATCGAGTTTCCTGATAATCGATTCATGGCTGAGAAACGGCTGACATGTCTTGATCGGAGCCTATTAAAGAAACCGGATTTGTACGCAAATGTCAGACAGCAGATCCTCGATTATCAAGTGAAAGGTTACGCTCACAAGTTAACCAAGGAAGAATCACGCACCAGTGACCCCAAAAAAGTCTGGTATTTGCCGTTGGGGGTGGTGCAAAATCCTAACAAACCGGGGAAAGGGGGGGTTGGGTGGGGGGGGGGGGGAAAAAAGGGGGGAATATTGTTTTATTTCTTTGTTAATAAATACCCCCTTCTTTCTTTTTCTTTTTCTTTTTTTTTTTTTTTTTTTTGGTGAAAAAAAAATTGCAGTGGGGGGGAAAAAAAAAAAATTCCCCAATCAAATCGAATGAAATGGAGAGTCATCGCACATTGCATATAAGCTTTTGGTCAAAGTGGACAGTAGGCAGACCATTCCCCCAGAACCAATAATTTACAACTCGTACTCTATTCTGCAGTTATCGAAATTTCATCGCTAATCACCATTCCAAACGAATACGCGAATGTTTGGCGTTGGCCTGGCTTGGTACAATGTTTTCTGCAAAGATCTAGCACACGAAAAACACTGGGAAATTATAGAAGATATTATTGAACACAGAACACAAAACCGGAGATTGATGAAGACGAGGACTAACTGACCAGTTGCTGGATCAAAAAACGTTTACTTGCAAATCAAAATCGTAGCAAGAGAGAGGCTCTAAGTATTGATATTACAAAATATCACAGCGATTTTCCTTCTCAAACTTTTGTTTATTTTTTTGCTTCAGATATACATTCCAGTTTTAATTCATCGCGACCGGCTTTACGTGAATTCCAATCGTATACTTTGTTCATTTTTCGCAGTTTTTGTTGAAACTATCAACTACCGAACACTTTGTTCGGTTTGCATCTTTCCTGTTTGACAATTTTCAAAACTTCCGTCACGTAACGGAAATTTTGCGTTGTCGTTCCTTGGCGCAGCAAGGCTCCTAAAATTTGGGTGATGATCCTGAAATAGGTGGATTTTGTAAACTCGATAACATAAATGAAGTTGTCAAATGCCAGATTCTCTCATTTCTGTGAGCTAAGCATGGGATTCATCTGGCGTTCGACAGCCCAGCGTACATGACAATGTGTTGTTCTAGTTCTGCAGTTCTGATTATTGTCAGCACTTCTCGGGCGGCTTCGTAATCGCATTGAACTTTCTTGATGATGATATTGAAGAAGTCGATGTCGCAATGGATGCCAAGCCTTCGAATGGTGGACAGGATCTGGTTATCCGCAGAAGTCGTCGGTGGAAGTATCCAGCCGCTCTGTCCGGCTGTTCCGCCAAGCAGTAGAAAGCGATCCGCTGGTTGCTTGGTTTCACCTAAACTTGAGTGAAACCTGAGGCTACCGAGGTGAGGCTGGCGGGATATAGATTCGGAGATTCCGCCTTCCTGTCGGTGCAACTGAAATAGTTTTGGACATATCTTTACCTTTTTCGTTTTTGAAGCTAAATTGGTACCAGTTCCAACCTGCAATACCTGATCTTGTGCAAACCTCAACCCGATACGTGTTACAAATAATGACAAACACATCGGCGCTTAGCACACAATAAGTCGACCCAATTTCGATACCCGATCCTGGTTGGAACTGAATCAAAAATGAAAAAAATGTATGACAGTACTTTCGAAAACGTGGCTTTTTCACGCAGATTGACACTTTTTTACGAGACTTTACGATGGAGTGACTGAGTAAGAAAACTACCGCCGTAATTCACGCGAGCACTGACATCTGCTTACAAGATTTCTCCTTAGGAGTGAAGAGCAAATAAGTTAACGTGAAACTCACCTCAGACGAGAAATATCAGATTGGGGAAGAGAGGGCCAAATGGGTATTCACCAAAGGGCGCATATGGGGTGAAATGATCATTTAACAGTTTTTTATTGTTTTTCAATAGTTACAAGTTTAAAAAAACATAGGTCCCATAGAAAAGTATACTCTATAGATTGAAAGGTATTTGATAAGCCAATAAAAAAAATCAACAAGAAAGGTCTATTCACCGAATGCCTTTGATGAGTGAATTTGATGAATTGCGCTGTCAGTTTTTGTAGGGTACGGTGAGCGGGGACAATGTTTGGGTGCTGCAAATTTTTATGCAAATACTTTTGAATGTGTGCGTGCGTTGAGATAAATTCATCTCTTCCAGCACACGCACACATGAGAAAAGTTTATTGAAAACAAAAGCAAACCAAAATATAAGATATATTAAATTGAAATACGGCGTCGATTTGGGTGAGAAGAAAAATTCGACCACAAAACGACTTCAAGCTGACAGATTTCCTGGATTCGCAGAGATGGCGGCGACAGCACCAGTGGCGAATGTGAACTTTATGTCGATTTCGGTTTTAAACCTGGGTCAGGTCTGACTCTGACTCGCAATTACCGAACGAAAACGGATTCAGAGTCGCGTCAGTATGATGGTATTAGTGCAAAATATAAACATAAACAAACATATACATTTTATTTTGACAGTTCATGTTTGTGTGTTGGTGAACCCAGGTTGGACCTCGAAAAACTTGAGAGCGAACCTCATCGATGTTGGGTCGGATCCAGGGCGGATCCAGGTCCGATCCGATTGAATAAAAAAACGTTTTGACAGCTATTAGGGCGGACCTAGGGCGAACCCAGTTCCGCACTGGCAATAACCGAAAACGACATTAGTTTGTGATGACCCCCAGAAACCTGAAGAAACAGCAACAAGAGTATTTTTGTTGCTGTCCGCCAGGAACGGCGCAGTTGGAAAAATTCATACGAAAGAACCAGCTGGCACACACTTAATTAACGTATTTAATTTCGATCGTTTAAAGGGCTTTAAAGGAGGTTTCGGTTTCGATTCGAGCAAGGAGCGAAAAATGGAAGTTGGTAAGTAACTACCAATGCTGTCATGGCTGTTTGGTTTAAAAACGGTTTTTCATTACCGTGCGGTTGTTTACGGAGGGTTATATCGTCGATAGACTAATTTGTGGTTTAGTTTCAGCTTGAAACTATGTGCTTGAATATGTTAAGACATAATTTAAGGTTTTTTTTATATTTTTATAGATTACATATATGATGATAAAACCGAATTGGAGGAGCTTTGTATCGATTCTCTTGACGGTGGTAAGGTCGTGGGTTCAGATGAATTTGTGGAATATTCAGCTGGCGAGGAAGAATTTGAAGAGGAAACAGTTTATGTTAAATCGGAGGTGAGTTACCAAAAACAACGAACCGCAATAAACTTCATATAAATTGTTAGCATTTTCAGGAATGCTATGAAGATGAAATTCCTCAAACGATGATTACCAGTCCAAACATAACGGTTAAACGTGTAGTCAACAACAAACCTATGGTCTCGAGGGTGCAGAAACTTGTACCAAGGCCGCCGAATATTATTCGAGCCACCAATACCGCTGGTAAGGTTGTCCTCATACAGAAACAGTTTTCTTCGGTGGCCCCGGTAAAGTTGATAAGGCTTAGAGAAAGAGATGTTTTGTAATTTTACCTCGTGATATGGAGACCTCGTTTTTGTTATGTTTTGATGATTAAATGATCTCTTTTATGTTCAGTGAAAAAAAATGCAATAAAAAAAATTACTTTAAAAAAATCCTGAAAATAGTAGAAACGCTCTCATTAACAGGTGTAGAATTCTCTTAGACTGAGAGAAGTCTTTAAATGTAAATGTGCTTTTTTTTTTTTTTTTTGGGGTTTTTTTTTAAAAATTTTAAATTAAAGGGGAAATTTTGTTGATTGGAAAGGGGATTTTTTTGTTTTTTTTTCTTTTTTTTTTTTTTTTTTTTAAACAGAATTTAATTTAAAATAATATTAAATTTTGGTTGAAAAAAACAAAAGGGGTGGGAGAAACAAAAAAAAAATTTTTTTGTTTTTAAAATAAAAATAATATAATATTTTTGGGGAGTTTAAGTGGAATTTTGGGTTAAAGAAAATAAAATTTTTTTTGGTTTTATTTTTTTTTTTTTTTTGTGTTTTTTTTTGGAAAATTATATCGATGATATTGGCAAGGCTGGAATGGAGCGAATAGCGATAAATTCCGTGGCAACGGTTAGCTCGATTATATTACCCAAGACGAATTGTCAAGAGCTACGAGAAAGAACATTGAATGCAGCTCAACAACCGAAAATGTAATCAATCGAAATCAATTGGTGTTCTATCTGTCGGAGGAAATTTTCCGAAAATACCTTCGTCCATTCAACCGAGGCCCACTGCTGATTGATTTTTTTTGTGTTCAGTGACTCGGCCACGATTCGAAAACACATTGTGGGAGTGCTACGAGCTGAGAATTGCTGTTTGGTTCCAACGCTGCAGGATCTTTCGTTGGCGTACAAACTGCATTTTTAGTGTGGGGGGCGGGGAGGGCGAATGATTAACATTTTCCATTTGCTGTGGATCGGTTCTGGGTGATGTCAATTCAAACGACCAGGAGCAGCAGGTAGATCCCAGCATCCAGTAAGTAGTAGGTCCGAGGGTTGAGCCTTAATTTTGATTTTTCATGAAGACGATTGCAGGAAAAGGTGGATGAAAAACCAAGAGGGGCAGTGTAGATCATTCAATCAAGTACGATATCTTATGCCTGGGACAAACATACAACGTACAGCTGCGTTGCATGAGTAATGCAATTTTAAATATTCATAATATGCATTTGAAAAAAAGATACAAAAAATATTTTTTATATATTTTTCATTTCTTCAAATTGGATTGCTGTTGAATATGTTGTTGTATGATTGAAATTTGTGTTTCGTTTGTATGAAAGCCTCCCCTTACTCGACTGTACTAGTACACGACACTGAAGAAGTCTGCACATTGTAGACGAAATACGCGTATCTGTCAAGATAAGCAATAAAGGTAGTTGGAATTAAATGGAATTTACTAATCATTCTTCTCATTTTCTAGTTATAGGTATTCCACTAAACAGCTTACACTCTCCAGGATTAAAAAAAAATGTTTAAATAATTTTTTAGTCGTTCATAACGAAAAAGATGGGTAAAAATCCGGTCCTTGTTTTTTTTGCCAAAAATAGTTAATATATTTTAATGTTTATTAACATTTGCGAGTTTTAATCCCTGACCACAGCTCTTACGTATAAAACAAAGCATGTTTTGTGTGTTTCAGATAACTACTTCGAGCTGGAGCTTGATTACCGCAAAAAAAAAGGATTTCTCGGAGGGCCTTTACAAGATGACTGCCACAGCCGCCATTTTGTGAAATATTGACATGAAATATAAATCAAAATGTAGAGTTCAAACATGTAGCTCAATAAACATATAAAAATCACTCCGCTGTCGCATTGTTTTCAATAAAAAAAATATGCCAAAAAATGACCATTTTCCGAGGCCCCCCTTAAGTGATCGACAGGGTACCCGGGTACTCACCAAATTAAAATTTTTGTTACTCTGGCAATTATTGACCGATTTTAATTCTTTTGAAACCGTTAGATTCAAGAACTCATTCGCTTCATGGTAATCACCAGTAATGTCCGTTTGAGTCCATCTGGTATTCATTCTATTCCATTGTAAGCCATATCTCGACTTGTTCTTGGAACAGCCATTCTGTAACAGGTTCCCATGGGGCCTACCCAACAAACATCGGTGTCGAATAACCGCTTGTTCAAACAAATTTGGAGAAGTTGTTCAGCTTTTCCTTCTAGAAAGCTGAATAACTTCTCCAAATTTGTTTGAACAAGCGGTTATTCGACACCGATGTTTGTTGGGTAGAGTGGTCATGAACACATTTAGAAGGAAACCCTGGCAATATGGCTTTCAGTGGTCATCTGATGATTTGTCCTCGGACCGGTCATTCCGGAACAGGTTCCCGTGGGGCCTACAGTGGCCATGAACATTTTTAGGAGGAAACCCTGGCAATATGGGTATAAAAATTCATGAAATTTCTCTGCTAGGATATATTTCAACGTTTTGTGGCCATCTGATGATTTATTCTTGTACCGAACATTCCGGAACAGGTTCCCGTTGGACCTATACCCAAGTAACCACGAGGCTGTAATAGCATGCATATATAGGGCATATGTTTTACGTCTAGTGCATCATTGAAGTTGGATTAAAGCTGAAAAGGGCCCCACTAAGATCAAACTAATGCTATATCTTTTGTAATGCCATAAGACATTGCTAAAGTAGCATTATTGCATTGGTAATGCATCACTACATTCTTAAGCTAATCTAACGCTTCATTACTTGACAACTGTTGAATTGATGCGATCCCGCATTACCGATGTTGATTTTGGGTTGAATAAGTGCAATAATATAATGCTTGTGGTTACTTGGGTAGTGTTCATGAACAAACCTAGCCTCGAATCCTTGAGAAATATCCTTCTGAAGAAATTTCATGAATTTTGATATCCATATTCCCGAGTTTTCTTCTAAATATGTTCATGGCCACTCGAGGTCAAACGGGAACTTGTTTCGAAATGACGGTCTGAGGATAAATTATCAGATGGTCACCAAACGTTGAAAAATATCCTACTGGAGAAATTTCATGAATTTTGATACCCATATTGCCATGGTTTCCTTCTAAATATGTTCATGGCCACTGTAGGCCCCCACGGGAACCTGTTCCGGTATGACCGGTTCGAGGACAAATCATCAGATGACCACAAACGTTGAAAAATATCCTACTGGAGAAATTTCATGGATTTTGATACCCATATTGCTAGGGTTTCCTTCTAAATATGTTCATGGCCACTGTAGGCCTCTTGGAAATCTTTTCCGGAATGTTTGATCCGAGGATAAATCATCAGATGGCCATTAAACCACAGATTAAACGTTGAAAAATATCCTACTGGGGAAATTTCATGAATTTTGATACCCATATTGCCAGGGTTTCCTTCTAAACATGTTCATGGCCACTGTAGGCCCCACGGGAACCTGTTACAGAATGGCCATTACAGGAACAAGTCAAATGTGGCCCCTAATGGAATAGAAATAGTTTGTAGGAATTATTACAAAGATTTTGATATCCATTCCCGGAGATTTAATTGATATTTCTAAATATTGTCTCCGTATAGGACCACAGTCCCGGATACCCGTTATTCCGGGAACCGGATGAGCCCAACGGACATTACTGGTAATGACCATAAAGCGAATAGGATTTTGAATTTAAAATAATTAAAATCGGTCAATAATTGCCAGAGTTACATATATTTAATTTTGGTGGGTACCCAGGTACCCGGGTGTGGATTACTTAAAGGAGTTTTTTGGTCGAACACATAAGGGTTAAAAATGTGAATAATTCTATATAATTAGTCATTATACTCATTTGAGATAGGTTTATTTTATAGTTTTGTTTGTTATTTGTTAATATAGTATACGTTATATTGAATTTTATGATTGTATTTAAAATTTAATTTAAAATGAAAAGCTTATTGATTTCTCGACGTATGGTAAATTCGGGTAATTTTTTTTCGGAAAACGATTCAATCGGAATTAAACTCGTGGTTAAATTTTAGTTTGTCAATCAAACATAAGATCAAACATACAGAATTTGCCAGTCCACAATTGTTTTAACTTTATTTTTTCTGATATTCTGGTAGATTTTTGTAATTGATTGTACAGTTTTGAACCTAACAAATGTCCATAGGAAAAATAAGGAAATATAGTGTCATAGGTTCGTTCAGAATTTGATTGAAATTTGCGCTATTGTGCTATAAACTTTCCTACCTATAACTTCTGATGGGCTTTATGACGAGTGTCACATCACTGTAAAAAATAGGTGAACTGGAAACTTAAATACGTCTCACAGTGATTGTTTATAGTGCAAATAAAATGGGAATCACCTTCACCGTCTATACTACCGTACTACGGGAGACACTTTTTCGTTTTTACTGTGAAATTACTTTTACTATAAGGCCACCATCACCCTTACTCTGCCAATCCTCTATATTCAAAACCATTCAAACTATATTTTTTATACCTACATAGTTCCTATTCGGTGATGGAAAATCTACCCTGAAGCAGTATGGGCAGCAGGCCCATTGACCGTATGCTTTAGAATGATATTATATAAAGTATCACGAAGGAAATGTTACAGATAAAGGCAGTTCTTTTATAAAAAAATAGATGTTTTGAAGGTTTATACCAGGAGCCCAATCAATACATTTTCTAGTAATGGATTAAACAACAAATTAAAAAGAAAAAATTTAAGAACAAATTGTTAAAAAAGAAAAAAGGGGTTTGGTGGTTTGGGGGGTTTGTTTTGGGGGGGGGGGGTGGGGTTTTTAGGGGGGGAAAAGGGGGGGAGGGGGGGGGGGGGGGGGGGGGGGTTTGGGGGGGGGGGGGGGGGAAGAAAAAAAAAAAGAATAAAAAAAAACGAAAGGGTGAGTTATGTCAGTGACATAACTGCAAAGTTGACGTAGGACTGCTTGTTGATGTGAAGAAATTGATGTCATCGAATTAATAAATTTCTACTATATTCTATTCAGTCTAAAGAGCCATGAAACCCTATGCTATTGGTGTGTGAGGCTCCGGTTCTTCTTCTGCTATTGGTTCTCCACCAAAATCTATAGAAACTGCAGTTCGGCTCGAATTTACTGTTAATGATATTTTGTTTGTTAAATCAGCGCCAACATTAGATTAAGGCGAATTTGCTTTTGTAAACAATGGCTTTCGTAGTCATTTGCTCTTGAACAAAAGGTCACAAATACAAATTAAGCGCTCTTTAAGGAAGAGGAGCTTTATCTCTATCCGCTGATATATTCAATTTGAAGGAATTGTATTCAACTTCCGATAAATGAGCAGACAAAGTGTTTGTTTACAAAAGCAGATTCGCCCTAATCAAATGTTGGCGCTAAAATGTCCAACGTGCTTGTAAGTGTGAAATGGATCCTGTGTTTACCGAGGGAACATGGTTCGCGATTGAAATCATGAAATATCAGTTTTCTTGGGGTGCAGGACAGCCTGAGTGTTTGGTGGCACGTGATACTACGAAAAAAAATAAAAATAGGCATTTACACCGTCTTCAACTCGAGATTGTACGGACTGAAGATTGAACATACACCCAAAAGTTGAAAAGGTGGCAAAAAATGCAATTGCAGTTTTGCAATCATATCTTGAGAAATCCGCATGATTCAGAAAAGACAATTTTGCCCATTTTGATCCACAAAGCGTTTTATGGTACAAATGAAGCCATGCAAGTGTGTGCAAGCGACTGGTAAGCAAAAATAGCTCGAAACAAATTTATCGCTGTAGGATCCTTATTCAATCATCACCAACATATCAATATACAATATGGATGAGTCGATATCACAAAATGCCGCAACGCTATTGGCCACTGTTGTATTGCCGCCGTCAAGTGTTCTATTTTTGTTCTCACTGATCATCGACAAAGCATTTTATGAAATAAACAATGCCATGCAAGTTTGTTAACGACAGGATGCACATAGCTTGGTGGAAAATATGTCCATTTGCTTCATTGCTGTACCCTGAATTCCTCGCCAAGTGAACTAACTGTTGGGTTTCTATTCCTAACTCATGTTTGTCAAAGTGGCTAAATGGTTGCCATCAAGAGCCGCCGCGCTGACGGTCACGGTTCGTATCCTGATCTCGTATTCGTTATATTATATTTTGGTGAGCCATCTGACTTTCGGGTCACACATCTCTTACTCCAACTAAATATCACTGCGCACAACCTCACGCACACGTTCAATTTTTCATTGCGAATTGCTGTTGCTATTTTCCCCACAACTAATGTTAGATTTATCATCAAAGTTACGATCAATAGCAAGAATGGAACAAAATCAAGCGAAATTGTCTTACAATCTTACTTTCTTAGTTTGGGTGTAGAGCGAATTACGAACAACTTAACCTAACCAACCTTAACCAACAACTTAATTTAACACCAAGTAGACAGTTTGGACATTTTCGTGTTGCAAAAAGTTCCACAGGCTGGAGCGGGAATCGAACCCTCAACTTCATGACAACAACCGCTTGAACGACGGGCGACGCCGCTAACCACTTGACCACGAAGATGATGTGGGTGATTGATTTGGCCATTTTCTCCGGGACGCGGCAGTTTAAGCAACGCCATGTCGAGCCGGTGCGGGGTAATAAACATTTCGATGAGCTCAAGAGAAATTTCAATCAAACATACTCTTTATTTGGCAAATTGATTTGGTCGTCCTGAAAAGGACAGATTTTAGTTGTTTACGGAGAGATGATTTACGTCAGCGTCGACGTCGGGCTTCTTCCGCTTGCCTCGTCTAGCGGACGTGCCAGCCACATCAGGCGGCGTCTACTCGATCTCCAGCAGCAGGGCGAAAAACTCGGAAAAGCGTTTTTTTATCACGAGAGCGGGATACACACACGTCTGAACCGGGATACACAACGTCTGGTCCAATAACGAATGATAACTGTTCGCCATGCCAGGCCTGTTTTATAAAATGGCATATACCATTACATAACAGGAAGGGGGTTCTCAACGAAGGTAATGCGAATCAAATTTTACAAAAGGGGACGGGCCTCAGTTGTTACGCCAGATAGCCGCGTGGAAATGAAATCATTAGTTTTCATTAGAGCGACAGGGGTTTCGGAGGTTAAATTCGCATCTTTTCAACTCACAACAGAAAAACGACCCTTGTCAGGGCCTCAGAACCCCATCCAAAGAGAGTTGAGATATAGACACACTTGCTTCTGAAACTGCAAAACAATAGAGTTTTTAAATATTGGCCAGAAAAATTATAACTCACATTTTAGAACTACCTGCAACTAACCTATTCTATTATCTGCAACTAATCCATTATGTACCTATGTACAGCAAGAACTACAGTGAAGCTAACCTACCCCCTACACTGAATATGTGAAACACATAATTGGTCTGCCGTGTTGCAGTTCGGCTCAAATTAACTGTTAATATTTCGTTTATTGAATATCCAACGTGCTTGTTAGTTTTAACCTGGCAAATAGAGATTTATAAATAGATACTAATAAAAAAATTTGCTCATTTTCTCCAGAACGCGGCTTTTCAAGCAACGCCATGCCATGTTGAGCCGGTACGTGGTAATGAAAATTCGATGTGCTCAAGAGAAATTTCAATCAAACATACTCTTTAGTTGGCAAATTTATTTGTTCGTCCTGAAAAGACCGGGTTTTAGTTGTTTACGGAGGGAACATGGTTCGCCATTGAAAGTTTCATCTCGGTCTTCTTGGGCTGCAGGGTGGCCTTGGTGTTTGGCAGCACGTAATACTACGATACAAATTAACATTTACACCGTCTTCATCTCGAATTTGTACAGACTGAACATTGAACATAGAACGCATTACAACGAATAACTTAACCTAACACCAAGTGGACCAGTTTGGACATTTTTGTGTTGCAAAAAGTTCCACTGGCTGGAGCGGGAATCGAACCCTCACTTCATGGCAATGAACGACGTGTGACGCCGCTAACCACTTGACCACGAAGATGATGTGGGCGATTGATTTGGCGATTTTCTCCGGGACGCGGCTTTTTCAACGCCATATTGAGCCGGTGCGTGGTAATGAAAATTTCGATGAGCTCAAGAGAAATTTCTATCAAACATACTCTTTAGTTGGCAACTTGATTTGATCGTCCTGAAAAGGACGGATTTTAGTTGATAACATGGTTCGCGATTGAAATTTTCTTCAGTCTTCTTGGGCTGCAGGACACCACTCTGTGAAATGGTCACACCGGAGAAAAGTTTGTTCAGCTCCTCGTCGTTGCGGATGGCTAGCTGCAGGTGACGTGGATGATTCTTCTTGGTCTGGTCTTCTTGTGTTCACGGGCGGCGTTTTCTACCAACGTGCTCCTCAAACACGTCTGTCTCATGCGGATGCACAGCAAGAACTGATGATTGGTCGGTCGTCCCCTCATGTTTGATATTCGTTGGCACGGTAACTGTGGCAGTATGAACCAATCAGAGCGTGGCGCAAATATGATGTCATTTTCGACCAATAGCGTTGTGCATTTAAACATTTTTCTTTATAGTACTTTTAAATTAGTTTAAACAAATGTAATGAATGTAGTTATCAACCGGGATTCAGCATTGATGTTCTACCTTTCGAATGAAATACTTATCGTAAAATTTCTGTAGGCCCGAGAGGAAATATTATCGTTCAAAGTCTCCAAACCCGCGTAACGCTTGCGATTTCAGAAATTTTAGAACGGCGCCCCTATACAGGAATAGAAAAGAGAGACGTAAGTCCTACGTCAAAAAACATTTTTTGAATTTATTTTTACGGTTGTATTCGTTTACATAAATACGTTGGTCATCAGCGAGGAGAGAAGTTCACCGTGAAAATTTATCATTAATGTGTATTTGCGTTGTGAAATCAGTGAATTTCTATCAAATCTATAATGAGTTCAGCTTGTGACAAATGCGCTAAACCTGTAAGAGGCGACGATGAGTACGTCTCTTGCATGGCCTTTTGCGACTGGATGGTTCATCTGAGGTGTGCAAGTATAAAGTTGAACAAGGCCTTTGTGAACGTAATCTACTCATGTTCGAACTTGTTTTAGATGTGCGACGAGCGCGTCAAATTTTTTAAATGTGCCAGATTAAAGTTAGCAGTCTCGTCTTTCGGCAGTGTAATCAATTCCATAACTGAAAAGCAGGAAATCACGAATGAAATGGCTAAGCAAAGAGAAAAGATTGACCAATTTGCAAAAAAGATCGCGCCATCTACTCCTGCAATTCTAGATCCTGGCAACCTCTCTCGTCAGCCACCATTGAAACGGCGACGTGAAGACGGCCTGTCAATCAGCAAACCTCTTGTTGGTGGCACTAAAGCGATTACTGATTCCACTGTGCTTACCGTTTCCGAACCTGCTGGGATATTCTGGCTGTACCTCTCTCGCAGTGAAACCGTAGTGTGAAACCGGAGGCAATTGAGAAACTCGTCAAAACGAACGTGCAGTGCCAAGATTCGATTAAGGTTGATCCGCTTGTAAAGAAAGGATCTGACACGAGCCGTATGAACTTCATATCGTTCAAAGTCGAAAGGGAACGTCCATTAATTACGTCACGCAAAAATTGACTTTTTGTAACCCCCCCCCATGTCACGTTTTTTGTATGGACCTTCAATTTTTTTTGTATGGATCGTCACGTTTTCTCGAAACCCCCCTCCCCCCATACTGCATGACATAATTAATGGACCTTCCCAAATGGCTTTAAAACTACGTGAATTTGCTCTGAATGCGAATACATGGCCGAAAGGGATTTTGTTCCGCGAATTTGAAGATAATGCTTCCAAAAACATGTGGTTACCTCGTTCGGGTACACCGACTATCACAATTTCACCACCGGGTTCTTCCCAGTTCTCGACTCCAATCTCCAGACTTGTTCCAGCCTGCTGATTCCAAGTCTGATGCCGAGTTGTTGCTTGGAACATCGTAAACCAGAACGCACCGCCTGTCACATTATGGGAGACCCTAAGCCACCCGACCCAGTCGCGCTTGGTGTTTGCTAAAGTCAAAATTACGTTATTTCCTGCCTTCAGAGTCCTTCTGGACCTGCGGTCGGGATTGGCAGTGGGGTTTCCCAACCTCCACTTTCAGGCAAGTAAGCTTCTGTTAGTAACAATTCATTGCCTGATCAGCTTCCGTGTTCCAGCGCTACCTCTGACTGTGTCTTTCGCATCGATTTTGACAATGCTGCCACCCTCAACTCTTTCCAGCACGAAATGACCGAAATTCAACGATACGCTGAGCCTTCTGACCGAAATGATCGTATTAATGAAATAAGCTTCCACCGAACCAGCTCTACAACGGGACGCACACTTGCAACATGTCCAAAGGAAGTCCCTACCCCTCGCATTGCAGTCAAGTTCCTCCTGCCCGCGTCCAACAGCCGTCCCGGCCCTGCGTTTGAGTTGGGAGGCGGGATCTTCCGAACTTCTACTACAGGCAATGAACGGCCTCATGGAAGATTATCGGTTAGCGATCATGGATCATTGCTATGACATTATAGTCCTGAATGAGACTTAGTTAGATTCTCGGACTGTTTTAAGTTATGTTTTTGGATGGCTACGAAGTATTCCGCTGTGATCGGAACATAAACAATAGCAGAAAATCGACCGGTGGTGGCGTTCTCGTTGCAGTTAGGTCCAGGCTGAAAGCAAGTGCAGTTGAAGATGATTCTTTCGTTTATTGAATATCCAACGTGCTTGTTAATTTTGACCTGGCAAATAGAGATTTATAAATAGATACTAATAAAAAAATTTGCTCATTTTCTCCAGAAAGCGGCTTTTCAAGCAATGCCATGCCATGTTGAGCCGGTACGTGGTAATGAAAATTCGATGTGCTGAAGAGAAATTTCAATCAAACATACTCTTTAGTTGGCAAATTTATTTGTTCTTCCTGAAAAGACCGGGGTTTAGTTGTTTACGGAGGGAACATGGTTCGCCATTGAAAGTTTCATCTCGGTCTTCTTGGGCTGCAGGGTGGCCTTGGTGTTTGGCAGCACGTAATACTACGATACAAATTAACATTTACACCGTCTTCATCTCGAATTTGTACAGACTGAACATTGAAAATAGAACGCATTACAACGAATAACTTAACCTAACACCAAGTGGACCAGTTTGGACATTTTTGTGTTGCAAAAAGTTCCACTGGCTGGAGCGGGAATCGAACCCTCACTTCATGGCAATGAACGACGTGTGACACCGCTAACCACTTGACCAAGAAGATGATGTGGGCGATTGATTTGGCGATTTTCTCCGGGACGCGGCTTTTTCAACGCCATATTGAGCCGGTGCGTGCTAATTAAAATTTCGATGAGCTCAAGAGAAATTTCTATCAAACATACTCTTTAGTTGGCAACTTGATTTGATCGTCCTGAAAAGGACTGATTTTAGTTGATAACATGGTTCGCGATTGAAATTTTCTTCAGTCTTCTTGGGCTACAGGACACCACTCTGTGAAATGGTCACACCGGAGAAAAGTTTGTTAAGCTCCTCGTCGTTGCGGATGGCTAGCTGCAGGTGACGTGGATGATTCTTCTTGGTCTGGTCTTCTTGTGTTCACGGGCGGCGTTTTCTACCAACGTGCTCCTCAAACACGTCTGTCTCAAGCGGATGCACAGCAAGAACTGATGATTGGTCGGTCGTCCCCTCATGTTTGATATTCGTTGGCACGGTAACTGTGGTAGTATGAACCAATCAGAGCGTGACGCAAATATGATGTCATTTTTGACCAATAGCGTTGTGCATTTAAACATTTTTCTTTATAGTTCTTTTAAATTAGTTTAAACAAATGTAATGAATGTAGTTATCAACCGGGATTCAGCATTGATGTTCTACCTTTCGAATGAAATACTTATCGTAAAATTTCTGTAGGCCCGAGAGGAAATATTATCGTTCAAAGTCTCCAAACCCGCGTAACGCTTGCGATTTCAGAAATTTTAGAACGGCGCCCCTATACAGGAATAGAAAAGAGAGACGTAAGTCCTACGTCAAAACTACTAACCTGAGGTTCCAAAAAAAAACAATAGTATCAAAAACAATAGAATAACAGCATGTTATTAACTGGGGACAGCACTCCACTCCACTTCACCGGTATTCAAGTATTCACCGTCCAACGGAACATTGGTTGAAAAAGCATCACCGGTTGCCGTACTCTTCACTTCCTTTTCTACAAAAATAATTAACCATCAACCATTAATAGAGTAATATTATCAATAAGAATTACTTACTACTTTAAAACCGCACAGTTTCAGGCACATAATTTTTTTTTCTACCTGTTTATTTTCCATCTGAACAGAACTGTCAAAACATTTGCCTTCTTCCTTCTGCTCACTTTACAACTGAACAGCTCACCGTAATCCAATGAGTCTATACAGGTGGCGAAGAGCATGGTGTTTGTATTAGTAACGAAAAATTAGTAAACAATCCATGATTTCGGGTAGTGACGTAAAACTCCGAAAACAAGCGAATGATAACAGAGCAAGTTTAGTTTTGTCCGCATCCTTTTAGTGCACAAGAAGACATTTTTCAGCCGAAACCTTTTAAAAACTACACCTATTAACGAAAATAAACATTCCACCTTGTGATTTGCTGCTATTGTAAATTGATGTTTTTGCAGATCTACGTCACGCATGTTTACAAAAAACAGGCTGTGCATCATCTCACGAGCACAATGACAGTATTTTGCATTACACTAATAGAACTTAACCACTTCTTCTCCACCTGTATAGACCTCATTGACCGTAATCAACCTTACGGTGGCTTGATGAGTTGCGTGATGGTTGCGGATGAACTTTTATCGTGTAGCGCGACATCGCTGTGACATTGTCAGGCAAACTCATCAAAAAAAAAAGGTGAGAAAAACAACAGCACTAATCCACCTCCATCGGTCAATAATGACAAGTCTACACGGAGAAAAAAAAACATTTTTTGAATTTATTTTTACGGTTGTATTCGTTTACATAAATACGTTGGTCATCAGCGAGGAGAGAAGTTCACCGTGAAAATTTATCATTAATGTGTATTTGCGTTGTGAAATCAGTGAATTTCTATCAAATCTATAATGAGTTCAGCTTGTGACAAATGCGCTAAACCTGTAAGAGGCGACGATGAGTACGTCTCTTGCATGGCCTTTTGCGACTGGATGGTTCATCTGAGGTGTGCAAGTATAAAGTTGAACAAGGCCTTTGTGAACGTAATCTACTCATGTTCGAACTTGTTTTAGATGTGCGACGAGCGCGTCAAATTTTTTAAATGTGCCAGATTAAAGTTAGCAGTCTCGTCTTTCGGCAGTGTAATCAATTCCATAACTGAAAAGCAGGAAATCACGAATGAAATGGCTAAGCAAAGAGAAAAGATTGACCAATTTGCAAAAAAGATCGCGCCATCTACTCCTGCAATTCTAGATCCTGGCAACCTCTCTCGTCAGCCACCATTGAAACGGCGACGTGAAGACGGCCTGTCAATCAGCAAACCTCTTGTTGGTGGCACTAAAGCGATTACTGATTCCACTGTGCTTACCGTTTCCGAACCTGCTGGGATATTCTGGCTGTACCTCTCTCGCAGTGAAACCGTAGTGTGAAACCGGAGGCAATTGAGAAACTCGTCAAAACGAACGTACAGTGCCAAGATTCGATTAAGGTTGATCCGCTTGTAAAGAAAGGATCTGACACGAGCCGTATGAACTTCATATCGTTCAAAGTCGAAAGGGAACGTCCATTAATTACGTCACGCAAAAATTGACTTTTTGTAACCCCCCCCCCATGTCACGTTTTTTGTATGGACCTTCAATTTTTTTTGTATGGATCGTCACGTTTTCTCGAAACCCCCTCCCCCCATACTGCATGACATAATTAATGGACCTTCCCAAATGGCTTTAAAACTACGTGAATTTGCTCTGAATGCGAATACATGGCCGAAAGGGATTTTGTTCCGCGAATTTGAAGATAATGCTTCCAAAAACATGTGGTTACCTCGTTCGGGTACACCGACTATCACAATTTCACCACCGGGTTCTTCCCAGTTCTCGACTCCAATCTCCAGACTTGTTCCAGCCTGCTGATTCCAAGTCTGATGCCGAGTTGTTGCTTGGAACATCGTAAACCAGAACGCACCGCCTGTCACATTATGGGAGACCCTAAGCCACCCGACCCAGTCGCGCTTGGTGTTTGCTAAAGTCAAAATTACGTTATTTCCTGCCTTCAGAGTCCTTCTGGACCTGCGGTCGGGATTGGCAGTGGGGTTTCCCAACCTCCACTTTCAGGCAAGTAAGCTTCTGTTAGTAACAATTCATTGCCTGATCAGCTTCCGTGTTCCAGCGCTACCTCTGACTGTGTCTTTCGCATCGATTTTGACAATGCTGCCACCCTCAACTCTTTCCAGCACGAAATGACCGAAATTCAACGATACGCTGAGCCTTCTGACCGAAATGATCGTATTAATGAAATAAGCTTCCACCGAACCAGCTCTACAACGGGACGCACACTTGCAACATGTCCAAAGGAAGTCCCTACCCCTCGCATTGCAGTCAAGTTCCTCCTGCCCGCGTCCAACAGCCGTCCCGGCCCTGCGTTTGAGTTGGGAGGCGGGATCTTCCGAACTTCTACTACAGGCAATGAACAGCCTCATGGAAGATTATCGGTTAGCGATCATGGATCATTGCTATGACATTATAGTCCTGAATGAGACTTAGTTAGATTCTCGGACTGTTTTAAGTTATGTTTTTGGATGGCTACGAAGTATTCCGCTGTGATCGGAACATAAACAATAGCAGAAAATCGACCGGTGGTGGCGTTCTCGTTGCAGTTAGGTCCAGGCTGAAAGCAAGTGCAGTTGAAGATGATTCTTGGATCTCCGCGAAACAAGTTTGGGTAGCAATTCAGCTTGGAGGCCGTAAACTATTTCTCTGTGTGGTGTACATTCCACCGGATCGAATTCGAGACTTGGAATTAATTGATGCACGTTGTCAATCTGTATGTGCCGCTTTTGATAGGGCTACCCTCAATGATGAAGTGATTGTTTTGGGAGACTTCAACCTAGCGGAAATTGCATCGACACCAACTCACAGCGGGTTCCTCCGTCCAGACCATGAGCGCTCTTCTTTTCACGCAGGGGCAATTCAGCTTCTGGACAGCTACAGTACCGCAACTCTATCCCATGTTAATGACGTGGTTAATAAAAACAATCGCTCTCTAGATCTCTGCTTTGTCAGTGGCCGAGATACCGCTCCTGTCATCTGTTCGGCCCCCGTGTCTCTAGTTAAGAATGTTCCTCACCACCCTCCTCTTATAGTTGCCGTCGAAGATGTTGTTGCTCGAGACTTCGTTAACACTCCTGTTTCTGTATCATATGATTTCCGTAGAGCTAACTATCGTAGTATTAGTGAGGTACTGTCTACTTTATATTGGCAGAGCATTTTTGATCCAACTGAAAGAGCGGCTCTCAAAAGATTCACGAAATACCGCAAACTTTCGCTTAAACGTCATTATAGCAGACTCCACTACGAATACAAAAGACTAAGTCGTGGGCTTTTCCAACGCCATCGGAGTGTGGTTCAACGGCGACTTAAATCACACCCGAAATCATTTTGAAGCTATGTCAATCAACAATGCAAGGAAGTAGGCTTACCATCAACCAAAATTTGCTAGTGTGTTTGAAGACGAGCGACTTCCCGTTCATTCCATTAACGCTGTCGCGAGCAATGTCCCCTTGGCAAATCAAAAACTCAGCCTCGTTGATGTGGATTTTGAATCGATCTCGAACGCTGCCTCACTTCTTAAAACATCTTTTAAGCCCGGACCTGATGGTGTTCCGTCCCTTTTTCTTAAACGGTATATGGCCTATCTTCTGTATCCACTTCATCAGATATTCTAGCGGCATATTTCCTTTTTGCTGGAAAACGGCAGACATGTTTCCGGTATTTAAAAAAGGAAGCAAGCGGGACGTGAATAACTACAGGGGAATCACATCGTTAAGCGCCGTATCGAAGCGATTTGAACTGGTCGTAAGGAACTCTCTTTTTGCACATTGTAAGCAGTTTTTGAGTGCTGATCAGCACGGGTTTTCAACTGGGTGTTCCACAATAACAAACCTATTGTGCCTAACGTCATACATCACTGATTGTATGATTGCTCGATGCCAAACGGACGTGATCTACACAGATTTAACGGCAGCTTTCGACAAGCTGAACCACGATATTGCGATCGCTAAACTTGACAGGCTTCATATCTTACGGGGCGTCAACTGACAGTGGCTCTAGTCGACATTCGATCAACAAGTTTCTGCGCCACGTTCGGGATACCGCAGGGCAGCCATCTGGGACCGTTGATATTTCTGCTCTACTTCAACGATGTACATCTTGTTATCGGAGCCACGACTGTCGTTTGCCGACGACCTGAAATTTTTTCTGTGTATCTGCTCAATAGCCAACTGCCGTTTCCTCCAAGAACAGATTGATGCCTTTGCTGATTGGTGTACTCTAAATCGAACTGCCTAAAATCGCTCTATTGTTCTCTCGTGCGATCTACACTGGAGTACTGTTCAGCAGTTTGGAGCCCGAACTATAATAATGGCGCCGAGTGAATCGAATCTATTCAACGTCGTTTTCTACAGTTCGCGTTTCGTAGACTACCTTGAAGAGACCCATTTCGTCTTCCTAGCTGCGAAAGTCGCTGTCGATTAGTGAACATGGAGCATCTGCGAGTCCGTAGAGACGTTTGCAGAGCCTTAACTGTCGCAGATACTCTACAAGGAAGAACCGACTGCGAAACAATCCTGCAACAAATCAACATTAATATTCAACCAAGGCCAATGCGCAACGACTTAATGCTGAGGCTTCCTTTTCGCCGTACCAACTACGGGTTGAGCAGCGCTATCCACGGGTTGCAGCGAATGTTCAATAGGGTGGCGTCAGTTTTTGACTTCCATCTGACGTGGAATGTACTTCGTCGGAGATTTTCCACCGTTTTTGGAGCAATTGACGCATGGAGTTAAGATAAGTGTATAGTATTAATTTTTTTTTGTCATGACTTGACTAAGATTTTGTGTAATCGTTTTTCTATGTAATGTTCTTTTTTTTTTAAACCAACATCATTAAGACCTGAACTTGGTCTGTTGATGCATAACTACAAATAAACAAATAAACTATGGAGGCCACAATTGAAAAGAAATCGATTAATGCAGTTACGCTACACACGGTCGTTTGCAAAAACCCAATAAGTGAAAAAATGCCCATTTTCGCTAGAAGTGCCTTTTCCCATTTAATGGGTAAACCCGATTCATTAATGAGTAAAAGCACTTTATGTCACAAAATGGGTATTTTTTACCCATTTCAAAGAAGCCAAAATGTGTATTTATTTACCCATTGCAAAGAAGCCAAAATGTTCAAAACATTACCCATTTTTGCATATAGATTCTGTAGCAGTTTGGTAGATTGTAATTTTATGATATTCATGGTAATTAATCAATAAATGCAAAAAATAAAAAGAATAAACTAATACTCATGCCTTTTCTGGTATTCTTATGGATTCGACTTCTTTACAAGCTCCTGAATGTTCCGTGCACAGAAAACGAGTGTTCAAGTTAAAGTTTACCCGCATAATCACGAACCACTCCTGGACCATTTTCCTTATTGTTGATGACCGTTTCCGTTATTGTTACGACATTTACCCGACATTTACCATAAAAAAATGGCAATTTTCACGAACAAAATTGTTGTTGTACTCTATGCCAAAAAGTTGGTATATAGGGAAACTGCCCCCATTTAATCTCATTGTTCCTATATTCATCCTACGATGAATCAAACAATTGGGCAGTTGAAGGATCGGTTTCGTTTTCTAATAATGTTTGCTTACGTCAAATAACTACAACAAACATTACTAACTAATCCTTCAACTGCCCAATCGTTTGATTCATCGTAGGATGAATATAGGAACAATGAGATTAATATGGGGGCAGTTCCTCTAATCCAGACCCAGCGCAGACAATAAAAAACCTTTCAATTACAATATGGCATACATTAAAAATATTTGTTAATGTAGAGGTTGTATGGTGAAAATGAGATTAAACTATTTGATAACATTTGATATTTGATTAAATGTGATAATATATCTAATATTCGAAATAAAGTTTTAACTATATAGCAAATTGTTTTTAGTTATCCGGGTAGTTAAAGTTTTACAATCTGGAAACATAATTTTGAAGCATTAGATTACTTATATACAAAAAAATATCATTTGTCTTTCTTAAGTTGTTCCGAGAGTGTATAGTTACAAAGGGAAACTGCCCCCATATTAATCTCATTGTTCCTATATTCATCCTACGATGAATCAAACAATTGGGCACTTGAAGGATCGGTTTTGTTTTCTAATAATGTTTGCTTACGTTAAATAACTACAACAAACATTACTAACTAAGCCTTCAACTGCCCAATTGTTTGATTCATCGTAGGATGAATATAGGAACAATGAGATTAATATGGGGGCAGTTCCCCTGTATGATTTTTGTTTTTATAAAGCATGGAATAAGCGGGAATTTGCTTCAGTTGGTTTTCTTCACTGCATCCCGTTGCGACTCTATTTTTGTAGCGATTAAGCATTTAGAAAATAGATTTAAATACGGAATAAATATTCTGCTTTTATAATGTGTGCACCACGCGAACACGTTTGGGATCGATTTTACTGGCGATTCTTGGAGAATGATAACAAAGAAGATGATGAAATTTTTGGCTTACAATTAGCGCGTCGTCAGTATAAAATGCGTCTAAATGCGCAAACCAATAAATGCAACACAAAAAAATCAAATACTTCTACTTGGTTTTATTCATTCCTTTTCTGATATAGTTATGAAAATGACGAATCCATAAATAAATCAATATTTCGCATATATTCAGCGACCAACTTTTTTCTAGGTTCCTACCTCGGTTCCCACATGTTTCATGCACACAAAACGATTGTTAAAGCAAGTTCGTTAGTCGACGATCTTGAAGCATAATTTTATTAGATTACTTATATACAAAAAATATAATTTGTGTTCCTTGCGTTGCTCCGAGAGTGATGATGATGATGGTCCCGCCCTTACCCCTACAAAGGTTTGAGCTAGACGATTTTATCTCTAAGATAATTAATTTGGTAACAATTCAAACCAGTTATGCAAAAAAAACGAACTGATTTCATCTACAGATATAAATTTCTTCAAAAGTATCCATTTGCTTCAGGAAATTCTGTTGCAATTCAGATCACAGAATCCAGTAAAAGGACATTATCAAAAGACAAGCCAATATCCGATCCTGCCCGTTACAGAGCCAATGCAGTTCCAACACTAATGGAGCCGCCAGCTTAGTTTAGGGCTGGCCAAGAATATCTCACCAGGGATGTCAAGAATGTTTCCAAACCGAAAAAAACCTGGACCGGCATTAGTCAAACTTTTACTTTCAACCACAAAATAATTGACGAAGAATTCCCCGACATTCAGCCAGGCAACTCGCTACTATTTCATAGTACCATCTAAAGCATCAAAGGCCAATTTTTTTTTTAACGAATTCCATCATATCTGTATACCGCGCGCGAGGCTCAAACAATTGTAGACTACTTTCTTTATTTTATTTTTTTTAAACTAACACAACATTATACAAATTTCCATCATCATCACTGTGACGAACAAAATAGTGAGTATTGTAGTATTGTAAACGTGAAAAAATAAAATTTAAAAAATAAAATAGCCAACTCATTATAATCCGTTTGTAAAGAACTTCGTCAGATACATTCTTCATTTTTACAAAAAATGCAACATATGTAAATGTACAAGAAATGGTCTACACAAAATAATCCGTTTTATAATAGTAAAACATCGTCAGGTACAATCTTCATAAATATTTGAAAAAAAAATTTCGCTTGCTGCTCAGAATACAGTTTTAACGTGTGAAATACATAGTCTTTTAAATTCTGAAAGTGTTGGTGCACGTTTAATGTGTCTTGGCATCGAATCGAAAACATTTATTCCTTTAAAATATAATGAGTTTTGAAGCACATGTCAAGAAATTCGGTGTTCTTATTTCATCCGCGTTTCTAGTATTATATCTATGAAAATCACTTCCTCTTTCAATTCGATCACACAAATATCGAGGAAGCAAACCATTAACTACTTTAAAAATGAACACCATAGTTAAATACGCAATTCTTTGCTTCACTGATAGCCATTGTAAAGCGTCTAACATAAAAGTCGAGGAAGTGAATCTGTTACATCTTAAAATCAAGCGCATTATTTTATTCTGCAAACGCTGTAACCTCAATATTTGTGTTTGGTTGGCCAAGAATAAAATGGAAGGGCAAAACTCTAAATGAGGGGAGATGATTGATTTGTATAGCTGTATTTTACTGCAAGTAGTTAAATCGTCTTTTAATCGGCATAGAATTCCATACTTCTTGGCAATTTTCTTGATGACATTGTCAATGTGAGCGTTGAACTTAAGCTTGTCATCAATATTCACGCCAAGATATTTAATCTCCCGAACGCGATCAATTGTTTCACCATCAATCGTAACTGAGACATTCTTATTTACTCGATTCTGTTAAATCACCATAAATTTAGTTTTACTTATATTCAATTTCAATTGCTTACATTTCAACCATCTACTTAGAAAACGCAAATCTTCGTTCAAATGGGTAACGGCTTCAGTTAAATCTTTAGCTGCAATGAATAACACAGTGTCATCTGCAAACAGATTAATGTCACAAGATCGTAATATACATAATAAACAAAAGGGGCCCTAATACACTTCCCTGGGGCACACCAAGGTTATTCCCCACGGGACTGGAAACAGAATCATTAAAAACCGTCCTTTGAGTTCTGTCAGACAAATAGCTTTCAAACCATCTGTATGCAGTACTCGAAATTCCAAAGCGCTTTAATGCTTTCAACAACAAGGGCCTAGAAATTGTTTCAAAAGCGCGTTTCAGATCCAAAAAAACAGCAAAAATTGTATGTTTACTCTCTAAGTTATCTTTCCATTTTGCTAATACTAAATTTAACGCGGTTTCACAAGAATGGCCTTCCCGGTAGCCAGATTGTTCCGAAATCAACAAAGAATTACTATTCAAATATTCTAACAACTGGCCTTTCACAACAAGCTCTAAAATTTTCTCTAATGTGTGCAACATGTTGATAGGACGAAACTCTTCGGCTTTAATCGTCCCAGCAACCTTTTGAATCGGAACAACCAACGATTCTTTCCACACTTCAGGCACGTGCCCAGTTTGCAATGATTCATTAATAAGGTCCAGTAAAGTGTGACCAATGACATGAAAGCAATCTTGAATAACTCTAGCATTAACATTATCTACTCCAGCCGTTTTTCCTAAGGAAAAGCAAATATTTCTAAGCTCATCTATTGTGATCGGGTGAAAACTTTCAAATCTGCAATTAATATTAACTGGCTGGTTTAATTCATCAGGTTCATCGACCAATTCAATTGATTGGTTGATCAATGAAACGCTATTGACAAAATAATCATTAAACTAAGATGCAATTGCTTCTTCAGACTGTTCTATTGTGCCTTCAAAAGTTATGGACCGCGGTCTGCAATTGCTAGGTTTCAATAATGATTTCAAAATTTTCCATAACTCTCTGCTGTTGTTTTGATGTTGATCAATTTTCCTCTGTATATATTCACAACGAGTTTTTTTAATGGATTGTGAATATATATTCCGCGCGATTGTGTACTTATTCCAATGATTATCACTATTAGATCTACAAAACTTTTTGTGCAATTTATCCCTCTTGCGTTTAAAACGCAAAAGATCCAAATTCTTCAAAGAAACAAATTTTTGTTCAACTAGCTTACTTGTACACGTTTTCATGGTATTAGTAAGAACAGCTGCAGACTCATCTAAACTACCGCTCGCGATTGGAAAATCCACGCTTCTCTGAACAAGGTTAGAAACAGCCTGTATTGAATATTTCTTCCAGCACTTCAATTTCACAAAATCATCGCTATTATTCAAGTTATTTTTAATTACGTTAATACCTACTGTCTCATGACCGGTTATTTTCCAATCAGTATCGACAACTGAACAAACAGAATCAAAATTAGAAAAAACATGATCAATCAAAGTTCTACTGTGCCTGGAAATTCGCGTATATTCATCTACCGTTTGTCTTAAATTGAAAAAGTTAGCTAAATGCTTCAAATGATTCGATTTGATTATCACGCCAATTTATATTGAAATCACCAGCTATTATATTTAATTTACTCGAATGAAGAAATACCTCAAGCCAGTTCTCTAAAATTTCAATAAAACGCTTGTCACTAGAACTGGGAGAGTGATATAAAACACCATAGTTACCCATCATCATGCCACGTACAACTGTTATGCCCAAGAACCAGTTACCATCAACCATTTCGTTGTGGCGAAGATTGAATTGAACTGATTCTTTGACATAAATAGCAACACCGCCAGTATGTCTAGAATGTGATAAACAAGCAGCAACATTATATCCCGGAATGCAATATTGATCAAAGGCTTCAATTTCAACAATGTGAGTTTCTGCTAACAAAACCAAAGGTGGACGTTTTTCTTCTACAATCTGACGTAATGCTACGTAGTTTGTTGACAACCCCGCAATATTGAAGTACAAAAAATTAAATTGATCCCATTCTGCCTGGAACTCGGTTGCTATTTATTGAAACGCAAGCTGCTTTTATTTTGTTCAAAAAGTCTCTTGTACACCAAACATTGAGAGCTAAATGCGGCATGGTTTACGTCCAAGTTAATTTTACGTTCTTTATTCATTTTCAAACAATTAACACATTTCAAATCAGTTGACGTACACTTCGATGTCTTGTGGTTTTGACTACACCGAGAGCATGTATCACTGTTTTTGCAATCAATGCTCTTATGTCCAAATTCTACACATTTGAAGCATCTCAGAACATTAATGTCAGGATACACAAAGCACCGATCAAAATCTACATTTACTTCATTTGCTTTTAACATACAATTATATGTATCCAAATCGACTTCAATTACCGCACTAAACTTGTTGTAAATGAACCGTGGATTTTCGTAAATTCTACTTTTACATCATTTATTGCGATGTTTTCATTTTGACTTTTCAAATAGCCAATGAAAACATCGGAGGATAATTGACGGCTCATGCCCACTACTTTCAATCTTGACACCGACGTGGGAACAACAGCACTATAATTTTCACACAGATTGCTTTCAATACCATTTTTCACATTAGTTACATTTGCTACGATGGCACATTCAACAATAATGGCACCATCTTTTCCATTCCTAAAATTACTAATTTTGTGTGTTTTTGGATCTAAATTAGTTTTCACAAAATTACGAGTATCATCGCAAGCTTGTTTGGACTCTTTTGGTTTGATCACAATAACCGGACGAGCCTTACGATTGCTTTTTTACTACTATTACCTTTAATATTACTATTTTGTTTACTTTTATCATTCACATTTTCATTGCGCCTCTTTACGACATCCGCAAAAGTTGCGTTGCCTTGAAAAACATCATCAATTGCATCGTTATCGCTTGTTTGAATTTTACGCTTTTTGCCAATTTGCAACAGATCGGATTCGGAATGAATCGCCTCAGTCCGCGCGCGGGCATCATTCATTACAGCTAAACTTTTTCGCGCATTAATCTCCAAAACTGAACTTGTCATAGCATCAAATTTCTCACAGATTAATTTATCAAAAGACTTATTTATACTTTGTCTCAAATGTTCCATCCCGTTTTTCAACGCGTCGTCTATTTGGGCAGAAATTTGATCTCGCATGCAAGTGATCGAGTCCGAAAGTTTTTTCATTCCTTCCTCCATCCGCTTAGCATCCGAGATCGCATCTTCTTGCCCACCACAACACTGGTCTGATAGACAGTCTACACATTTAAAGCAAAGGTTTGCATTATCGGTCACAAGCTTTGCCGTTCCTTTCGTAAGTAATGGAATACACGCGCACACTTACCCACACAAGTTAACGGCAGATCAGCCGCAACCATTCCCTCATTGCATGTATAACAACAGGCCATTGTCAAGCAGTAGGCTCAAAACACATTATACGTCGACGCTACCGATAACCAACGACCTTACCAAAGAAAAAGACAAGGCAAAAAAATAGCACAAATGGTCTCCCGGGGCGTCGGTTGACCGACCAATAAAATTGAAATTTAATTAGAACAAGCTGCAATCGCAACAGTTCTTAAACTTAGCCTGATCACAAAAACACTCTGGATGCGCGTTAGAAAATTTCTTTTGCGTATCGCAACACTTTTCACACGTAAAATCAAGGTTGCGGATTATTGCAAAAATTTTTTGTTTCCCCCGGTTGTTCTTCGCCGCAGAGGGGGGGTTGGAAATTATTTCTGATCCCATTGAAAAAATGGGGGGGCAGCCCGCCCCACTAGTGAGAATAGAAAAACAAAATATTGTTGAGATTCGGAACCAGAAAAAAAACTTGATTGTGGGGGGGTTGTTCCGTTGGGGGGGGGCGGGGAGAAATATTCTTTTTTTGTTTATTGTACCCGCTGGGGGGGGTGGGGCGCTGGGCGCGGGGTTATATATATATACATCTTTGTGGCGCCCGTGTTTTTTTTTTACGAGGAGGGGAGGAGAAAACACAACAGGGAAAAAAAAAAACGAAAAATTTGTAACGGGGTTACAAAAATAGTATACGGAGTAGCTCAAAATTGAATTCAAATGAACTGAAACAAATTGGAACAAGTCCCCTCGAGCACTTTGGTAGCGGATAGCGCAAGAGCTAAAAAAAATCATGAATGTTCATATGGGGTTACGTGCTACCAACAAAAAACGAACACGTTCTCGCGGTTAAGATTAACGGAGAAGCCGTAAGTTACTTCGGTAGAAAATTGCTAGCCTCGGTCTCAGTCCGGTTTAGTCATTTCAGTCGAAAAGGTTAGACAATTAAAAAAACCTAAAACTAAAAACGTGGTTCAGATAGGAATGCTTGAGTGCCAAGGTGTAAGAAAAGAATCATTAGAAGTGTATTTAGAAAAATAGTCAAATGTTCAAATGATCAGGTCGCACTCGTGAAAAATCGTAGCATTAGATCAGATTTCCTTCAAACGAAGGTCTCCGGTCAGGGCATAACCTCGCTTTGCCCACCGGAAGCTCGCCACGTGGGAAACCCACATCGAAAACCGGAGAGAACTGCCAAGGAGCAGTCAAGGTCCTACACCCGCTTCTTTTGTACGACCATCGGACAACCGTTGTATTTTCCGGAAAGCACACCTCCTTGTTTTGAGGCCGAATTGAAGAACGAACCCATTGTCCATACGGTCGGACGGCCCGACGTTCCTGTGGGAGGCCACGGAGCAGCATTACTTCGAAGTGCGAAGATTTTTATTTCCAACCGGGAATTAGCCGGCAACAAAACGGACACGCACTGTCCTTTGTCCGTCGTCAACCACCTTCTGCCAGCATCACGTTTGGGTGGCAGAGGGGTTCATCATCGGAACTTTCACCACGGGGTTCATCACAATCATATGTCAACGGTACGCGACGTCACACCTGCCGCTTCATCGAAGGAAAGTATCCACCTTTCCCGTACTTTCATCGGAGCAACAGTCGCCGCTCACACCACACGCTAACCATCAGGTGACGTAGTAGAATAGACAATAAGAGATAGGTGAGCAGGAACAACGGGGACGATGTTGATATGCAGGCATGAATAAATTTAGGCGAACGAACATGCATCATGAGTCTTGGCTAAACTGATCGAACCATTGCTAGTAATTTATTTCAGTATTTTTATTTGATAAGCGAATTTTTGATCTGATTTCTGGGCGTTTTGTTGGTTGTTTGGTTGCACGTGTTCTTAGGTGTTCGGAAGTAAACCTATCAGGGTCTCATCGGGCATTTGTAACATCGCGACTTTGGGACAGCTCTGCTGTCTGGCGCGGAAGCAAAGATCGTTTGTGTTGTGCTTCCACGCTTGTTACATTGGCGCCCAACCAACGGGTATTGCCGGAACATATATATATTTTTGGAACGCTTGTTTGCAGCTTTAGGCGCATACTCAAGTTCGGACTTAAAATTTTAGATTAGTTTGTTTTTATTGAAATTTTGGGTATAAGGATACATAGTAAGTTGAAGTTTTGGGTTGAGTTACAGATCATTTAGTTACATAATTTGCTCAGATTGAACAATTAGGCCTATGATCGAAATTTCCAAGCGATTCAAGTGAAGAATTAACTGAAAAGAAATAAGGAAAGTATAGATTAATAGTTTTATTACAGGTTCAGATATATTTTTCTCGTTGAACACATACATTTAGAATTATGGCCACATCAGTGAACTCAAGTTTTATTCAGATAGATCCAACGCATTTATCCCCAGATGAATTAGAATATGAACTTAAATTAAGATGCCTAGATTTCCCAGGAGTTTCAGTAGAAGAACAACAACAGGCATTGTTTACGGAGCAGTGTAGAGAAGCACAGATTCCGAAGATATTGGCACCAAGAAAAACGTTGCTTGAAGAAGTAGGAATTATAGAAATTAAATTAATGATGATAAGACATGAATTGGAAGTAAAAGTCGAAAAAAAACTGATAACTAGACTTAAACATTTGTATTTACGATTGAAGAGAATTGCAGCCACAGACGCATATCAAATTCAGATGAAAAAAGAGTTACTAGATGAAATCGAAACACTAGTCGAAGTTTTTGGAACCGAACGTGAACAAATTCCCCAAGAAATGTCGAGAAGATCGAGCAGGAATACTGTTAGCCACAGTGTAGGAGTGGAGGTAGCAGGAAGGAAGAAAAGTTTGGTACAAAGAATAACAGCTTATGAATTTCCACCAGAAGAAAGAGTTCCAAGGTCCACAGAGAATTACCCTCAAAGTTCGAAACATTCATTGAATCCAGAGGCCAGAGTTTTCAATCCAGAGCAAGTTGAAAGGGTAAGAACGCAATTACCATCACCGATCCTACCACGTCCTAGTACTGGTACACAGCCAAGGAGAGGAACAGAAGAAGTCATACAATTAGACTCTCCTGAACCTTTGTTAATTGATTTTCAGAATGCAGTCGAAGAAGAACACTCGTCAACCAGACAAGAGAGAACAAATCGTGGATCAACATCTTGTGAGATCAAACAGATCGTCGAAGAGGTCTTAACCGACAAGCTAGGAGTCATGATGAATGAGATATTTCAAAAATTGCAGGAGAATCAGACCGGCCAACCCAGATCAGACCGAGATGACTACAGAGATCGGAATTCAGTCGCATCACAACCATCATATGACAATAGTCGAAGACGAGACTTTCAACGGGATTATGACATGGGTAGAACTCCAGACGTCCCATATCAGAGAACTGGTAATGAAAATCACGTGAATGGAAACTTTCAGGTTCGACGGGAGAATAGAGACGTGCGAAATCTTAATCAAGTTCCGCGGATGGTGGAAAGACATTCGAAGGTTCCAATTGACAAATGGCCAGTTAAATATAGTGGAGACCAAAGAGGACCATCAGTTGAGGAGTTTTTAAAAAGAGTGGAAACATTAGCGAACAATAATAAAACAACAGAGGCAGAGTTGTTGGGACAGGTCAACTTCTTGTTAAGAACGGACTCGCCGGCAGAAGAATGGTACTATACGTACAGTTCAAAATTCACTTCATGGAAAATATTTAAATATATGCTAAAATTAAGATTTGGTATGCCGAACACAGATAGAGTTACGGAAAAGCAAATTAGGGACAGGAAGCAATTACCACAGGAAACATTTATAGCTTATGTGGCGGAAATGGAGCGTTTAGCCCAGAAACTAACTAAGCCGCTAGACGAGAAGTACAAATTGAACATTATACTAGAGAATATGAAAGACTGCTGTCGCCCTCATCTTGCATTCATTGATTTGGATCACATTAACTTTGATACGTTGACTAGTCTATGTTTTGACCTGGATAAGGCATTGTATCAAACATATACGACAAAAGTTAAGACATATAACGTTCATAACCTCAGTGACATAGCACAGCCTTCGGTAGACACCGAAGAATCAGAGGAGGACATTAATGTTATTTCATCACACAGACCGGAGACAAAGAAGCGGCAGGAACAAAAAACAATACAGCGATCAGAGGGACAAGAAGGCCCCAGCCAACAAAATAACGTCTTGTACTGGAATTGTCGACAGTTTGGTCATTTTTGGAGGGACTGTCAGAAACAGAAGCGCATGTTTTGCCACATTTGTGGTCAAATTAATGCAATGATTTCAACATGCCCTAATAATCACCGATTCACAATGGAGGCAAAAAACGAACAATCAGAGAGGTCGTAGGGAGTGACCAATCTAATGCAGAAAACAAATCTCCCGAAGCAGTTATAGGATCAGAAGATATAGCTCATAGGACCGAAGTACATATTAACGTAAAAACAAACAAATGTCCTCATGTGAAAGTTAAAGTATTAGGCAAAGAGTTAGATGCGTTACTTGATTCAGGTGCGGCAATTAGCATTATTAGTGATCCAAAAATATTGGCTAGACATAACTTCAAAATTCGTCCTACTGAATTAAGAATTAGAACAGCTGACGAAACAGAACATCCAGGAATTGGATTGCTTCATATTCCATATACGTTTCAGGGAACGACTAAAGTTATTCCAACCTTATACGTACCGCAAATAGCAAAACAGCTAATTCTAGGCATTGATTTTTGGAATCATTTTGGTATCAAACCTGCGATATCAAATAATGCAGAATGGAAGCCATTAACCATAAATTCAACTGAATTAGATCTAATTGCTCTCAATACAGCAACCGATTACTTTGCTGAGAACTTCGAGGACATAAATTTGATTCTAGAACCTACGGGTGAAAAATTAATGGATAGGGAAAACAACGAAGATGACTCATTAGAAATACCATCAGTGGAGCTTCCGATTGATGGAGATATAGAAAACATAGATACAGAGCATGAGCTAACAGAGCATGAAAAATGTGAACTTAATAAAATATTAAGGATGTTCAAGTCAAATGGTAAATTAGGACGAACAAATTTATTGCAACATAAAATTGAGGTTATAGAGGGGGCGGTACCTAAAAAACCACCGAAGTACAGGCGTTCGCCTGCTATACAAAGAGAGATCCAAAAAGAAATAGACAGAATGATGGAGTTGGATGTCATTGAGGAATCATCTTCTGACTGGTGTAATCCCCTACTGCCTGTTCGTAAACCATCAGGGGAATGGAGAGTTTGCTTAGATTGTCGGAACGTCAATAAAATTACAAAGAATGAGGCATACCCTCTACCAGACATGCAGGATATTTTATCCAAAATCGAAAAAGCAACCTATTTTTCAGTAATAGACTTATCCAAAGCCTATTGGCAGATACCGTTAGAAGAGAATAGTAGAGATTTCACTTCTTTCAGATCAGGTAGGAAATTATACAGATTTAAAGTAATGCCGTTTGGCTTGAAAGGTGCACCTACGACGCAGACAAAATTAATGCATAAAGTGATTGGATTTGAGCTAGAATCGGCGGTTTTTGTATATATGGACGACATAATTATCCTCACAAAAACTCTCGGTGAACATTTTAGATTGCTTGAAATTGTAGCAAACAAAATAAGAAGAGCAGGCCTCACTATAAGTATAGAAAAATCAAAAATATGTCAGAAACAGGTTCACTACCTGGGTTATATCCTATCAGAAGATGGACTGTCCATAGACAGCGGAAAACAAGAACCAATACTTAGTTATCCTATTCCACGGACTATGAGGGAAATTCGGAGTTTAATTGGAATGGTTGGCTTCTTCAAACAATTTATTCCAAACTACAGCGAAATTTTGTCGCCTATTACAGATCTCCTAAAAAAGAATAACATCAAATTAACGTGGACCAAAGAAGCAGATGCAGCATTGTGCAAATTGAAAAGTTTACTTACCTCCCCACCCATCCTAGCAAACCCAGAATTCGGAACGCAGTTCATCGTTGAATCGGACGCCTCAGCTCATGCAGTAGGTGCAGCTCTCATGCAAGTGCAGAATGGACAGAAGAGACCAATCGCATTCTACTCGAAGAAGCTCTCTGCGACACAGCAGAAAGTATTCAGCCACAGAGCGTGAATGTCTAGGAGTGATTCTAGCCATCGAACGTTTCCGACATTACATAGAGGGATCTATGTTCAAGGTCATTACTGACGCACAATCGTTAAAGTGGTTGAACCAGGTGAGCGTTGAGGGAAATTCGGCCAGATTAGTTCGCTGGTCCCTAAAACTGCAGCAATACGACTTCGAGCTAGAATATAGAAGGGGGAGTTTGAACATGGTAGCTGATGCACTTTCAAGGATTAACTCGGTGGATATAATGGCTAAGGATGTGGAGTACGAAAAACTCAGAAAGGATATTGAAAATAACCCACAAAATTTTAAGGACTTCCGAGTGGTCAGAGAAAAGGTATACAAATTCGTCTCTCAGATAGAACAGACAGACCCACGATTTAAATGGAAATATGTTCCACCACGGGCCGAAAGAAATCAGATTATAGAAGCAGAACACAGTCTTGCTCATCAGGGTGCTCAAAAGACGCTGAAAATAATTCAAGAAAAATACTACTGGCCTAGAATGAGCACCGAGATAAAGAGATATTGTTCAGCATGCAATGACTGCAAGACTTCCAAATACCCAAATAAGAATAATACTCCAGCAATGGGGAAACAAAAAGTTGCAGATATGCCTTGGCAAATAATTGCGGTGGACTACGTAGGTCCATTCCCGAGATCGAAACAAGGAAACACAATGCTTCTCGTAGTCACGGACTTATTTTCGAAATTTGTCGTAATTCAACCTATGAGAGAGGCAAAAACAGTAGCTTTGACTAAGTTTATTGAAAATATGATATTTCTTCAGTTTAGTGTCCCAGAAATAATCATCTCAGATAACGGCCCTCAGTTTAAGTCTGCACTTTTTGCTTCATTGCTTAAGCGATACAAGGTAAACCATTGGCGAAATGCAAATTATCACCCTGCGAACAATCCTACAGAGCGGGTAAACAGAGTAATTAACTCAGCAATAAGAGCCTACCTAAAGGAGGATCAAACAGACTGGGACCAGAATATACAAAAAATTGCTTTGGCAATTCGCACGGCCACACACGAATCAACAGAGTTTACACCATACTTTATAAATTATGGAAGGAATTATATTAGTATGGGAGATGAATACCAGCGTATTAGGGACACAAGCGAAAGTGCTAGTAACCAACTGGAGAAGAAAAATGAGGAACTGAAGGAAATTTTTACCAAGGTCAAGGAAAACTTGAAAAAAGCGTATCACAGATACGAAAAGTACTACAATCTACGAGCAAATAATAATTTACCGGATTTCGAGATAGGAGAGAGCGTTTATAAAAAAAATTACTTCCAATCAAATAAGTTGAAGAAATTCAATGCCAAATTAGCAAAAACGTATTCAATAGCTAAAGTAATTGCCAAAATTGGATCGAACTGTTATGAACTCGAAGATGAAAAGGGGATTAGGTTAGGAATATTCAAGAGATCAGACTTGATGAAGAGAGACTAAAATCGATTGATATAGCTATGTCAGGAAAATAAATTTCACTAACTAAATACAAAACAAACAAACTAGGTAAGACAGAAAGATTATATACAGTAGAATAGAGGCCACTGTCTGTTGAGCCTGCTAGGTAGATTCATGCTCTAGAGTCTTACGGCCCTTTTGACACAGTCCTGGAGTCCAAAGCGGACGACGAAGGGTGAGTACCATGGATAGCAGTGGGAGTCTGGTAGAGCCCAGATGATGATCAGGCTAAGACTTTAGAATCAACCTGGTAGTCTTAAGCGGCTAGTCACTGTTCAAAAAGGTGGGCCATATTGGAGGCAATTTTAGAATTTAAAAATAAAATAGAATAATAGGATAACTAACTATACAAATGCACTGAAATCAGTTTGTAAAGCTATGTAATGGAACAACGCCGTGCAGGCAGTAAACACCACAGACAACTCGGTTTGTCGATACAGCTCATTGGAGCGCATTGGAAATAAGCACTTTTCACTTTCTTAACAATCATAAATGAACATAGGAAATTTCGCGGAATTCGATTAATTAGGCTCTTGTTTCGATTGGATTTAGGAGAATCACTGGTGTAGAACACATGGATCCATTTAGTTTTCATAGCCCAATCCATAACAGCAAATAGCGTAACACTAGTTACTTACTGAGTTTTCTCGTCGAAAACCTTTGAAAAGTTTCCAGTTTCGCAATATTTTCCTCACCTTCAAATCTAGTAGCATGCCAGGTCCATCCAAATAAATATGGGTCAGGAAATGATCGCCAATATAAATTTAAAATAGGTTGCAGTCGCATAATCCACACAAAAATAGAGGCAAACTCAGAAATTAGGCTCTTGATTCAACAATCTTGACAGTAGAATGAACAAACGCAAACATCAACTTCAGAAGAAGTTCATGTCGTTGCAATCGATACAGTAGAGTCCGCGCTAAATGACCATCTCGATTAGGCTGTCAGTTTATTTGCAAGTACCCCTCGTAAGGCGGGGAGATATTTTATTCCATTAGAATGGGATGTTTAGGTTGGTCAAATCAAATCATGATTTATAGTTCCGAAATTTGTTGAGAAAAGCTTGACGTTATTCCTGTCAGATGGAAATTTGTGATAGATCAATTTGGTATAAATTCAATACCGTTTCTGTTTTGGCTAAAGGCAAATTATGTGACTATATGAGGAGGGTCAGTCAGCGTGGATCTTAAAATTTAAATTTGAAATTCTTAATTACAGTAATAAACAAATAGATCTATTTTCTGTAAGTTCGGATAGTATAAGAAAAATATTTTTCCTCATATGTGTTTAGGGTAATGTAACGGGGTTACATTAATAGTATACAGAGTAGCTCAAAATTGAATTCAAATGAACTGAAACAAAATGGAACAAGTCCCCTCGAGCACTTTGGTAGCGGATAGCGCAAGAGCTAAAAAAAATCATGAATGTTCATATGGGGTTACGTGCTACCAACAAAAAACGAACACGTTCTCGCGGTTAAGATTAACGGAGAAGCCGTAAGTGACTTCGGTATAAAATTGCTAGCCTCGGGCTCAGTCCGGTTTAGTCATTTCAGTCGAAAAGGTTAGACAATTAAAAAAACCTAAAACTAAAAACGTGGTTCAGATAGGAATGCTTGAGTGCCAAGGTGTAAGAAAAGAATCATTAGAAGAGTATTTAGAAAAATAGTAAAATGTTCAAATGATCAGGTTGCACTCGTGAAAAATCGTATCATTAGATCAGATTTCCTTCAAACGAAGGTCTCCGGTCAGGGCATAACCTCGCTTTGCCCACCGGAAGCTCGCCACGTGGGAAACCCACATCGAAAATCGGAGAGAACTGGCAAGAAGCAGCTAAGGTCCTACACCCGCTTCTTTTGTACGACCATCGGACAACCGTTGTATTTTCCGGAAAGCAAACCTCCTTGTTTTGAGGCCGAATTGAAGAACGAACCCATTGTCAATACGGTCGGACGGCCCGACGTTCCTGTGGGAGGCCACGGAGCAGCATTACTTCGAAGTGCGAAGATTTTTATTTCCAACCGGGAATTAGCCGGCAACAAAACGGACACGCACTGTCCTTTGTCCGTCGTCAACCACCTTCTGCCAGCATCACGTTTGGGTGGCAGAGGGGTTCATCATCGGAACTTTCACCACGGGGTTCATCACAATCATATGTCAACGGTACGCGACGTCACACCTGCCGCTTCATCGAAGGAAAGTATCCACCTTTCCCGTACTTTCATCGGAGCAACAGTCGCCGCTCACACCACACGCTAACCATCAGGTGACGTAGTAGAATAGACAATAAGAGATAGGTGAGCAGGAACAACGGGGACGATGTTGATATGCAGGCATGAATAAATTTAGGCGAACGAACATGCATCATGAGTCTTGGCTAAACTGACCGAACCATTGCTAGTAATTTATTTCAGTATTTTTATTTGATAAGCGAATTTTTGATCTGATTTCTGGGCGTTTTGTTGGTTGTTTGGTTGCACGTGTTCTTAGGTGTTCGGAAGTAAACCTATCAGGGTCTCATCGGGCATTTGTAACATCGCGACTTTGCGACAGCTCTGCTGTCTGGCGCGGAAGCAAAGATCGTTTGTGTTGTGCTTCCACGCTTGTTACAAATTTACGACCGATGCGGCATACTGAGATTAATTTATGGTCAAAATATTTTTTTTTTAGAATGTTTTTGGGATTTACTGTAGGATTGAAGCCAATCAAGTTACGTTTTTAGCGAACAGGGGATTATGAAAAGAGTGGCAAACAATACAAAATAATAAGAACTAAAATACGTGTCAAGGGAGAAGGGAGGTTTTTCAGCATTTCCTAAAGTTGTTGTGATGTGATGTGCTATTCAATTAAGAGACTATTCTACAATGATCAAAAAATTATTAATCTAATTGGATGAATGTATATACATGCTCGCTTGAATCTATTTTACCATACATATTACTGTAGCATATTTTGACCATTTTTAGTGCCATTGTGCGGCGAATAAGGGAGAGATGTAAGGAATATGAGACAGGCTTTCCCCATACATCGCGAGTACAGGACGGTTGAAAAAATTCTCGATCGGTGATATTTCCGCAGCTTATAGTACAATAATTTTAAAATGAAGACATATTGGTTACAGGCAGCATGACACCTGACAAACACTTAGTCATTAACAAATACTGTACTGCAAGTTTAAGTACCATCAATGTCCATAAATACGTAACAGTCCCATTATCATAGGGAATTGCTTAGTTTTGTTAGTTTATGCTATACTATTGAGTGCTTTGAATAATCTCGAAATACTTTTGAATTATATGATTCCTCATGAATTACTTTTGAGTACTAGGAATATTTTACTAGTACTTCTAAATCTTTGTTTAGTACCAAGAAGTCCAAACATAGTTCGAGTACAACGCTCTACATACAGTACTCTGCATACTCCTCGCATTTCTCCGCACTTTGAAACAAGTTTTCTTTCAAATTGAGGACTTCAATTTCAATATCCCACAAACATTGAACACGCGATGCTCTTACGACGACTACGGAAATTGTGAGAATCGTAAAATCTTACACAAAAAATCTGTTCGGAATAATTTCAAACAGCTGAAAAGTTAACTTAAACTTAAAAATAACTTAAAAATAAACTTAAAAATAATTCTTAACAATTGAAGAAAATATAAATTCTTCCGAAATGTACACTTAATGCTTCATTTCAACATTATCTATGAATAGAAAAATATAACATTTTGTAATCTTCCATAAATTTCAAGTGCTGATGATTCAATATTTACTGACTTTTTCAGCTGTTTGAAAAGTCTGTACAAATTTACCAACCTCAGTAAAAAAAAAACTAAGTGTGTACAGCAGAGCTGAATTCAAAGATGCATTCAAGCTAAACCAACAACAGTATCCCCTGGTACCGAACGCTACCAGATGGAGTCCTTTCATGCAGGTGTTGCTGGATTGACCGACTGGCAAACCATTTTTCGGTTCTATGTAACATTATTTTATAATCTGAATTTAAATATTAAAGAGTATAATTGAAATGAATAAAAAAGGCGATGTAGCGAAATATCGTCAGATGGGCCGTAATTAAGAAAAACAGGATCGCCCTTAGGTCGTGCGCATTTAGTTCCCTATCGGGGCAAAAACGGACGGTCTTGCCGTCGTCGATCGATTAAGTCTGAACTACTACTGCGGTCCATCCCAATCTTGTGTCGACTCGGCTCACCAACAAACTGTAGCACCAGAATCATTGGACTTCGTCGACAGGAATGCTATGAAAGCTGAACGTCTAGTTAATTAATTTGAATTTTTGAGCGCCCACCTAGAATCCACATAACCCAAACAAGACAAATCTTTTAATGTCTCATATTAACCATTTACTGCTGATAAATAAGTTACCTGCTTAGCCCCTTCCAAACGATGATGTGACCCATTAACCTCGAGTTAACCACGAGTAATCGGAACCCCACTTTTACTAAAATCAATAATAAAACATTGTTAATAACAATATTGAATATCGGCTCCGCCAAGTGTTACACACGCCTGAGCCTAACAAATAAACGAACTGATTAAAAAAAACATTTACTGCTATGCTGCGAAAAAATAAAGTTATTTTACAGCGCACATTTCCAATAATCTGCACTAATCTGTTTTTTTTTTCATGAGTTATATTCGCCGGCTGTAACAACCGGTGAACCATCATATTCAGAATCAGCAACGTAAAGAATGTGAATGGATCAGTTTTTGGACCAAATGAAATAGTGGGCCCGATCATGTATATCGTTGGGGGGGCGGGGCAAATTTTTGGTTTTTTGTGTGGTGCGTGTGGTGGGGGGGGGGTTTGGGGGGGGAGGCGGTGGTGGGGAAAGGGATGTGTTGGCCAAAAGGAAGCGCGGAGAGGGGGGGAGGGGAACAATTGAAAAAGATATGAAGAGGGGGGGGGGGAAAAAATATATTTTTTTTGGGGGGGTGCAGCGCGGGGGGGCCGGTGAGGCCAAGCCACACCTCATATGTGTAGAATGTACGATATCTTTTCAACGTGTCTGTGATGCGGCGAAAGCGAAGAGAAACAGGCGAAATAATAATGTCTATACCTTTTGAATTAGAGATACTTTGTTTTTGTATTCCTTTCCATTCCATAAGTTGTTCTCGCAAATAAAAGAAGCAAAACGTATTTGCTCGTGCCACCGTTAAACGTGTAATCCGAAAAGTCCCCGGTAGTTTTGGTTCTTGTGCCGTCGGAGTGTTTGTCCACCTTGCAACCAGTCCGGGATCGATGATCTACGCCCAATAGGTTATGGGCCCAGATTCGGTGGTGAAAATCGAGTGGAAATAACATTGCGTGAAAAGATAATTTGGTACCTCGAGTGCAATTCGAGCGAGGCCATTTTGTTTTTGGTTTGGTCGATTGATCACTGTAAGCAGCAGAGCGAGCAGCACGGCTCAGGCGGTTGTCTGTGTGTTAGTGAGACAGAGTTCACCCAGTGTGTGAACTGTTGCCTGAATAACGGTTTCTTCTCGAGCTTCGTGCGGGTCGGTTTCGACGCGTGTGATCGTATCCATACGATCAATTGTGTAAATCGACAAGAACGGTCGGCTAGCAGTCTGGCTAGTGCTTCCCGCAGCGCGAGTGAATAAGAAACGATGACTGAAAAATACTTGTTCGCCCGATTGAGTAATCAAAATTACTCAATATGGAAGACGCGAATGGAAATGCTCTTGAAGCGAGAAGAGCGGTGGTACGTTATCGGTAGTGCGAAACCCGAGCCGGTTACCGAGGGGTGGAAGAAAGATGACTCGAAGTGTCACGCGATAATAGTGCTCTATGTGGAAGACAGCCAGCTCAATTTAGTGAAGGATTGCAAATCCGCGAAAGAGGTGTGGGATTGCTTGAAGCAATACCACGAAAAAACGACCATGACGTCGCGTGTGTCGTTGCTAAAGAAGATCTGTAGTTTGAATTTGGCTGATGGTGAAGATCTGGAGCAACATATTTTTGACATAGAAGAGTTGTTCGTTCGTCTCGCGTGTGCGGGCCAAGCGCTCGAAGAGTCGTTGCAGATCGCAATGATATTGCGCAGTCTGCCGGATTCTTACAGTGGCCTGGTAACGGCTTTGGAAAGCCGGCCAGAGGCAGATCTGACGATGGCACTCGTAAAGCAAAAGTTGCTGGACGAGCATCTGAGGCGAGTGGAGCGAAATAAGGACTCGAGTGACAGGGTCATGATGCTGCAGCAGAAAGAACAAAAGAAGAGACTGTGTTTTCATTGTCAAAAGCCCGGTCATTTCCGAAAGGATTGCCGGCAGTGGCTGTATCAGCAGCAGAAGAAAAGTGACGGGAAACCAGTGAGTGAAAAAGCATCAAACCAGAATAAGAAGAAGAATGAGGCGAAAGCCAAACTTACGACTGAACAGGACGTGCCAATTTGTTTTACGGTTGGGAATAGCCGTCGTAAAGGTTGTTGGTATGTGGACAGTGGCTGTTCCAGTCACATGACCAACGATCGAGCTTTCTTCACTGACTTGGACGAAAGCAAACAGGTGCAAGTTGTTCTTGCTGATGGCTCCCTGTCAAAGTCGCACGGAACCGGAGAAGGTTTCGTGAAGTGTATCGACGAAGATGGTGGTGTAAAAGAAGTGAAGTTAACGGATGTTCTGTACATTCCGGCGCTAGACAGTGGGCTGATTTCAGTGCGAAAGCTGACCAATAAAGGATTTCAAGTAAACTTCGTTGGGTCAGTATGTTCGATAGTTAACGCCGCCGGTAAAACTGTCGCGGTGGGAGTACTGAACAGTAATTTGTTTGTTCTGAAAACAGTGGAATATGCAAAGCTGACTAAGGAGTTGCAGCATCTGCCGAACTGCCAACATATGTGGCATCGGCGGTTTGGACACCGAGATCCGGCCGTTTTGGAGAAGCTGAAGGCAGGAAACATCAGTGTCGGCTTCAAGATGGAGGATTGCGGTTTGCGGCAGGTATGCGAAGACTGCCTGAAAGGTAAGCTCCCACGCACTTCTTTTCCTAAAACTTCCGATAGCAGAGCCAGTAGAGCAGTGGACCTGGTGCATACCGATGTATGCGGTCCTATGGCTAACGTGACTCCAGGCGGCTGTAGATATTTGATGACACTCACAGATGATTTCAGTCGCTACACCGTTGTATGCTTGTTGCGACAGAAATCCGACGTTGCAGACTGTATCAAACGATATGTAGCTCACGTCAAGACGCGCTTCGGTAGGGCTCCATGTGTGATTAGGTCAGACGGAGGTGGTGAATACGTCAACGGTATTTTGAAGGCATTCTACGAGAAGGAAGGTATCCAAGCTCAGTACACCGCTGCATACAGTCCTCAGCAGAACGGTGTAGCTGAACGGAAAAACCGTACGTTGCAGGAGATGGCAACGTGTATGTTGCTTGACGCAGGCCTAGGAAAGCAATACTGGGGCGAAGCGGTCATGACGGCCGCTTACGCTCAGAACCGGCTCCCTTCTCGTGCGGTTGACAAGACGCCCTTCGAAAAGTGGTTTGGCAAGGCGCCAAAGTTGAACCATTTCCGAGTGTTTGGTTGTCCGGCATACGTACATATCCCGGACGTTAAGCGAAAGAAATTCGACTGCAAAGCACGAAAATTGATTTTCGTTGGATATTGCGAGGATCGCAAGGCGTTTAGGTTTCTGGATCCTGAAACTAACGGAATCACGATCAGTCGCGATGCGCGCTTTATTGAGCAGCAAAGCAGTCTCCACATGGTTAAGCCCGAAGCGCAGATATCGGAAGGAATCGAGAACGAACTCGAATGGCCCGAAGCCGATGCATCTCAGGAGGAGACAGGTGCTCAGGGAGAACAGTGCGTTCAGGAGGAGCAGCGGAGTCCGATCACGATTCGGATGAAGAATTCGACGATTGTGAGGAACAAGACCAAGGCGGTGATCGAGTTGCCGATCAGGCAGGAAGTAGTGCATCTGGTGAGCAGCTCAACAGTGGTAAGCGGTCAACCAGAGGAAAGCTTCCAACCAGGCTACAAGACTATGTAGTCAACGTGGCGCTAGTAGTTGAAGATGAGCCAGGCTCATACGATGACGCCGTCCAAGGACCAGAGCAAGACTTGTGGCAAGCAGCAATGAAGGAGGAATACGACAACTTGATGCAGAACGAGACCTGGACGCTGGTTGAACTGCCTGCTGGCCGAAAACCAATAGGCAGCAAGTGGGTTTTCAAAAAGAAGGAGGACAGTGCAGGAAATGTCACCAGGTACAAGGCGCGCTTGGTTGCGCAAGGTTTCTCGCAACAGTTTGGGATCGACTATGACTCCGTCTTCGCTCCAGTTGCTGCGCAAACTACGTTCAAGGTTTTACTTACTGTTGCCGGCCACAAGCAAATGAAAGTTCGCCACCTGGACGTTAAAGGCGCATATTTACACGGTCGATTGAAGGAAGAGCTGTACATGCAGCAACCAAAGGGTTTTCAGCAGCGCGGTCAGGAGAAGTTAGTGTGTAAGCTACAACGCAGTCTATACGGACTGAAACAAGGAGCGCGAGTCTGGAATGAAACCATTCGTGGAATCCTCGAAGCGATGCAGTTCAATCAATCATCAGCAGATCCTTGTTTATTCACGAAGCGTGTTCCTGAAGGTTTGATCTACGTATTGATATATGTGGATGACATTATCGTTTCCTGTATTTCGGAAGACGCGATTTCAACGGTCGAAAGTTCTTTGAAGGAGAAGCTGACACTATCGTCCTTAGGAGACGTCAGCTGTTTTCTCGGGATCCGGATTACCAAGGATAACCATGGCTACTACTCGATGGATCAACAAGGTTATATTTCGAAGATAGCGAACAGATTCAACCTCGATCGGGCTAGAGGATCTAAAATTCCTCTGGATACAGGCTACTATCGTAGTAGAGTAAGCAGTAAGGTGATGCCCGATAATAAGCAATACCAGTGCTTAATCGGAGCATTGCTGTACGTGGCTGTGAACTCGCGACCAGATGTTGCAGCCAGTGTCGCTATTCTCAGTCGAAGAGTTAGTGCTCCAACGGAAGCAGACTGGGTGGAGCTGAAAAGAGTGGTCAGATACCTTGTTACTACTAATGACTACGCACTCAAACTGATCAGCAAACGTGAAGAACCGCTTAAACTTATCGGCTACAGCGACGCTGATTGGAGTGCTGATACGGATGATCGCAAGTCCAATACCGGTTATGCCTTCCAACTTGGACAAGCGACAATTAGCTGGGTTAGCCGCAAGCAGACCTGCGTATCCCTGTCGAGCATGGAAGCAGAATATGTAGCCTTGTCCGAGGCTTGCAGAGAAGTGTTGTGGCTACGAAAATTACTTAACGACTTCAACGAAGAGCAAGAAGGACCGACTACCATGCTAGAGGATAACGTCAGCTGTATTGACTTCGTCACTATCGATCGCCTTTCCAGACGATCGAAACATATCGACACGCGAGTGCATTTTGCAAAGGATTTGTCGGAGAAGGGTATTGTGGTAATTGAATACTGTCCGTCGGGATCCATGATCGCCGACATCCTCACCAAACCCTTGGGATGCCAGAAGCAGCAGCAGTTCACGGAGATGTTGGGCTTATCCAAGTCCGATAGCCGTTAAAGATATCGAGGAGGAGTGTAGAATGTACGATATCTTTTCAACGTGTCTGTGATGCGGCGAAAGCGAAGAGAAACAGGCGAAATAATAATGTCTATACCTTTTGAATTAGAGATACTTTGTTTTTGTATTCCTTTCCATTCCATAAGTTGTTCTCGCAAATAAAAGAAGCAAAACGTATTTGCTCGTGCCACCGTTAAACGTGTAATCCGAAAAGTCCCCGGTAGTTTTGGTTCTTGTGCCGTCGGAGTGTTTGTCCACCTTGCAACCTGTCCGGGATCGATGATCTACGCCCAATAAAAATCGATTTCGATTTCTAGCGACCGCAAAATACTACAATCTCAACAGGCAGGTGGTAGAACAACGTTTGGTCTATCATGGCAAAGATTCTGTTGGATTGCGGGGTAGTCTTCGTGGGTTTGTGGAGAGATCAATGATTATAGCCATTGCTTTCAGCTCAAAATTATAAATTACTGGTGAAGAAATGGTGGTAGCGCATGAGATTTGCTCTCATTTTGAAAAGCACGGCGGTTTTCGTTGGTCGGTTTCATTGTTTTATGTGGTTTTTGGCGATGCTCATAGGTGTGGCGTATAATGCTCGGGAGATACAGAGCACGTGGCATTGTTAGACAATTATTTCAGTCTAGCATGCATTTTTCTGTATTAGATTAAAGTATTTGTTAGTTCGTGGCACGGTCCGCTTAGCATGTTTGTCGTGCGTATAAAGCAACTTGCGGGGGAATTGTGGTATATGTTTTGAAATTTCATGAAAAAGATTTATTGGGTTCTGTGAATTTTTAAATATGTGTGTAGGTTTTATGTTCGTCAAAAAATTAAAGCCAAGTGTATTTGTTATTGGTGCCTACAGAGAGATTGGTTTTTTGGTAGGGTGTTTCGAATAACTTTTTTAAATAACTTTAAAAAATTATTACTTAAATGATTATTCTAGAAAAAATTAAAAATATAAATTCTAAATGCTATATTTTGCATTTGCAATGTTGTAGATCTATGAAAAGTGTGTTCTGATTAGTTTAGTAATATAGATGGGCATTCCATGCCATTTGAATCTTGATTCACTTATTATGTCAGTATATCTTTTTGATGTTTCTGAGTTAGGATGTGTTTGTTTACATCTGATGTCTTGCTTGTGTTTATTATGTTGTATAAATGTAGCAATACAAGTTCTCTGTATTTTGAGAAATAAACATATTCGTTTAATGTCAAATTCTGTAACTCAATTATAGTTGGGATTGTTTTGTTCGAGTCAAAAGACATGATGAAGCATCGTTTCTGTATTTTTAAAGGCAGCATGGTAAATGCATCTTTCTTTTTGGGGAAATGCTCTTTAAATCTCTTTGGAAAAATGATTCTTAGATGTGTCCTTTGTATAATGCAATTGAGGTATTTATCTTCTGGTTGGCGCTGTTGCCTGTTGTTTTGATGGGTCTTAAGTTTCTTCTGAAGATTGTATAGTGGAGCTTCTCGACATGCAATTTTCTAAGCTTCTTTGATGTGTATCTGGCTTTAAGGGTGCATTTATCTTTTTCTATCTTTTAAATAAGGCTTAAAATTATCGAGAAATCTATTTATATTGGCATTCATGTTTAATGTTGAAATATCTAGAAACTTGGTCTAGTTAAAGTGGTATGATGATAAAAATAATCTTGATGTGGCTCTCAGATGATTTCTCACATTATTGAATTATGTTTCATAGGTTCTACCTTGTGCTCTATTTGAATTTTGGGGTAGTATTCTGAACAGTTTTCTATCACTGAAATGGCAATATTATTATTTGCTGGCATTAAAGCAAAAATGCAATTCAGTTGAAATATCATTTCATGTTACTTGGGATTGAATACTAAAAAGGAAATCTATTTGGATTCCAGTCTTTAAGAAAAATGTAAACATTATCATGCATATTAGAAGTTTGCTAATTAGGGGATTTCTAGTTGGGGCGCTTTTTAGTTGGTTGCAACCTAATTGGGTACAGCTGTCAAATGAAGCATTATATTTATATTATATTAATTTGATATAAAAAATGAGGATGATGTTTCTGATATCATTTTTGTTTATGGGATCTTTCAAATGTTTGCATGTATACATTGGAAAATAAGATAAAAAACATCTTGATGGATATAATTAAAGTTTAGTTCATCTTACGAGCGGAGAAAAATATAAAAACAATTTTATATATTTCGTTTTTTCAATCTTGTTTTCTGCAAATTATGTGGTAGGGATTTCAGCTTGAAAGCCTGTAATGCCTTGCTTTGGATGAATTGCACTTCAATTGTTGTTATTAATAATTCTTTGCCAACTACTGGTTGAGATTTTCGAGAAGGGTCTCTTCTAACTCAAGGCCTAAATATCATTTAAATCTCTCATTGAAGAATGTGTACAGGTTAATTTTTTACCTTCAGTAGAATGTACTAACATACTTACTCACTTACGTCTCATTGTGAACAGTAATTGCACAGATTGAAAGAAACGGTTAATTTTCATGCTTTATCTAATGGCATATTGGCGGAATGCTAGATTTCGCAGAAGATGATGAGATATTTCTGCGAAATATAAGTGAGATAACGTCTTACTGCAGTCTTGTTGTAAGGAAGATTTACTACATTATTGTATGTGGTATAAAAGATTGCAAATAATTCTGATGTTTGTACCTTCTCTTTGCCTAGAATTGTACCAAGGAAAACTATTTACGTCTGTTAAATTCTCAGGATTTTTCTCAAAAAAGTGCTATGTTACACAGTTTGAAGTTAAACATTTGATTTTCTGCAAGCCATTCAATGGCAGCATAATCAATCATCAACTAAAAGAAAGATTCGGAGAAATAAAAAAAAAAATAATTATGGCTCAAAGCTTACAAATAATGTGTGTCACGAAAAATCTGACAAATAAAGCAATAGCGACAATAGTATATTTGCAAATAAATATGGCTTTATTTCCTAAATTAAACGATATAATTTGAGTACTAAATTACTTGCATGTGTCTCGGATTCTTTATTTGATTTTGCTACAAAAATAATAAAATGAGCAATAAATAACTGAATAACTACAGGAAGGAAAATTCTAATGTTCGAAATAGTAGATAGATTTATCAATCTCAAAATCTACCCAAATATAATTTGATATCGTGAAAACTTTCCTATGAAAATATTCAATGCCACGGTATCGAAATTCAAATGGGTTCTAGAGAGGAGAAAATAAATCTAAAAAAAAAATCGTCAATGAGCTTTACAAAAGTTGTGATGTGGTTTTAGGACAAACAAAAAACCCCGTATGGAAGAGGTAAAATGAGTGCAATGAATATCTAATAAATGCAAAAAGAGATAAAGACAGGTTTTGAAGTTAGATTTATGAATGGTTATATCGCAAATAAGAGCTACGGAGCTTCTACAATCGATATCTTTATCAAATGATATGCCAAGTCGAGTTTATTAACAATTCATGCGACTGTCACTTGAATGGAAAAAATATTGTCGGCAAGGATGATCATCTAATGTGGTTACTACTTATAAATACGGTTGATAAATGTATCCATGCCAAGGAAAAGTACAAAAATCAATCCGGTAATAATTTTGAAATGGTCATCAAACCATTATCAATGTTCTGGCGCACAAATCAAAACAGCAATCGGAAATATAAAATATGAGCATACTTATAATATAAAGAAGCTCTTAGGAAAAGACTACTCATTTGAATGGCTTACATTTTTTCAAGCAGATTGGTCACAATGCCAGTAAATTCTCACCAAATTCGCGATGAAACGTCAAGCAATTTTCTAACCAATCAAAGCTAAAAGGAGCATTTCGAAATTGAAAATTTGCAATGAACTTTTGCAACAATCACAAATAACTGCCAAATGATTAGATCAAATCGCCCATATAAAAATAAAAATAGAATTGAAAATATCAAACTTAATGGCATATCGAAAGTGTATGGCAAGTCGGACAGTCTGTAAATGAGGAGGTAATATCACTTTGTTTTAGTTTGTAGGTTATTTTTTCAACATTTAACGATTTCACTGTTGCGGTGCATTACAAATGTTGAAAGAAGCCTCTATGAACTTAAAAGAATTATCATCAACTGGCGTGCTGTACATGTGAAGGAACGTAAATGTTAGGAAGATAAAGCCGCTCCAACGAAAAATGTACTCTTTGCGTCAACTTGATCCGCAGGTATACAGGGTCATTGGAATAAGATTCAATGCTGATTCTTGGAAATTGGATGATAAATTGGAAGCAGATGTGTGATAAACTGAAGCTATCTGACTTTGAAAAAGCAAACAATCTTGTTATTTTTGGTTGAACCTCTTAACGGAATTCCTACACTCTTTTTGGTAGGCATTGGTAATCTCTTGAACTGTGTGGAATCGCGGTGTGGTGGATGAGTAGATCAATTACAAGGACGTTTGAATGACGAATTATGTTCGTCAACAATAAGAATCTACTGGCGTTGTTACCAATCTGCTTTGACAAATTTAAGCCATTTAAATGAGTAGTCGTTTTCTAAGTGCTGCTTTATATTATAAAATTGATCATATATTTTTATTTCCGATTGCTGTTTGGATTTGTGCGCCTGAACATTAATAATAATTTGAAGACTATTTCAAAATTATCACAGGTTGATTGTTGTACTTTCTTCTTGGCATGGATACATTTATCAACCTTCTATTTATAAGTACTCAATATTCTTTCCATCCAAGTGACAGTCTTATGGATTTATTGTTGAACTCAACCTATCATTTGATAAAAATATCAATTGAAGCAAGCTCAACAACTCTTATTTGGAATGTGTACATTCATAAGTCCATTTGCAAAAATATCATTGTCTTTTGCGCATTATTGAATATTCATTGCTCATTTTACCTCTTCCATATGATTTTTTTATTTGTCCTAAAACACATCTCAAGTTTCTATGGCTCATTCCCAATTTTTGCCTGGATTTATTTTCTGCTCTCTGGAACCCATTTAGTTTTCAAATGGTGTTGTTGAATATTTCATGGGAAAGTTTTCACGATATCAAATTATGTTTGAATTTAGAGATGGGTAACTGTATCTACTAGCTAGGACATTTGAGTTTTTTTTATTGTGGTTATTCAGTTATTTATTGCTCATTTTACTATTTTTATGGGAGAATCAAATAAAAATTCCAAGACACATGCGAGTAGTTTAGTGCTCAAATTATATCATTTGGCGGAAATAAAGCCATATTTATTTGCACATATACTAATAGCTGTTGCTTTATTTGACAGATTTACCGGTCACAATTAGATTATCCAAAGATCATTTCTCATCTAGTATTGCTCAATTCTAAATTTTTAATGCTGATCACACATTATTTGTTGGCACAGGCCTTAATAA